>JAUMHB010047980.1:16179-28695 GCA_032359685.1 Pittosporum tobira
CCCCCCCCCGGGGGGGGGAGGAGGAGGGAGATGATCCTAGAAAGTCCTGTTGCAGAAAATTACAGATCAATGATGTCAAAAAAAAAGAGCTTTACCTGTATATCTCTTAAGGGAACCATTGCCATTCATAGAGAATGGTACAGGCTTTTTCTCTTGACCATAAGATAGAATCTCCTGCATCCTTTCTGGCCAAACAGCGTTCAATCTCCGCGCAAAATCCTCTACTTCCCTACAATTTGGTGACAAAAAATTAGCAACTAGAAACATGCAATCGTTAAAAATTCTTCACAAGTGCATGAAACAAAAGAGGTAGCCTCAAAACGATACTTCCGAAGAGTTCAACCAACCCTTTATAGAAGCTAAGCTAAAGTCAGTTTGCATATTGAGACAGTTGGATAATAGAAATTAAATAAAATCATCAGTTGGTAACATATTTTTAGTAGAACTACAAACTCTGTTAATAGTTCACAAAATATTTTAATGAAAGTCACATGCGGCAGAAACGGCAAACCTGTCAAGTTCTTCCTTCATTGCAGGATCCAATTCATCGTCATCAACATCCTCATCATCAATATCCAGCTTAGCTGGAAATATAGCAGATGCGGAATCTTGCAATTTTGAAGATTTACTTGGACTAGAATCATCTTCATTCTCACCATTCTGGCAAGTGGAAGTAATACCATTTAATTCCTGAACCATTCAATAAACCAGTAAATAAATAAACAGGTAGAATGTTAAAAGGGGAAAATTAGCACAAAACCATCATATCAAAAGAGGGGCAGAAAGAGAACCTTTTCATGGTTCCCATTGTCATTGTTTGAAGAGGAGTTTTTTGGCTGATCTTTCCGCCTACGATTCTTCTTTTTATTTTTAGAAGTTTTTACACCTTTTGAATCTGCAAAGCAAGAAAATCCAATATATTCACTGTCAAAATTAATAAGAATTGTTTTTACATGAACTAAAATCCAGAACTACCTAGAAACACAGGCCAAGTATGGATTAAATAATTCCTCCATTATGGACCATATAAAATTATAAAAAGAGCAAGTCCACAAAGTGTACATTTTATAATTTAACAAATCACAATTCAAGGGCACATCTTTTTTCTAGTGGGCAACATATGCTACTTCCTGCCACAGTGATGCTCAGTTTTTTTGTTGCTACATTGCAAATCTTAATCAAAATGTTTGTAGGTCCTTCATGGGCATTCTCTGCTTATCAAATGCCCACCTAAAGGCTACAAATCAATGTTTGTCCACGTTTACAGCAAGTACACATAATTCAAGTGCCCTGCCAAGAATTAGGACAGCTCACACAGTGATGCTGTGAAGGTTTTGTCTTTTTACTTTTCACACAAAGACAAGTAGCAGCATACATAAAGTTAGCATTCTGACTATACACTTGCCAAAACAGAAGAGACAGACAATCATTATAAACCTATGACACATGATTTCCGAATTAATTGCAGAAATAATACACATCTTTCAATGTACAAAGCAAAAATGGTGCATTTGTCAAAAACTGAAGTGCTAATTAAACCAGTCCCACAAACTGTTATTATCTCAACTCAAATGACAGGTATATGTTATAGATTGTAGTAACTAGCCTCAATGGAGTCAAATCCAGTAAAATAAAACACACAACAGATAAACTACCAAATGAACCTACGACAGCCAAACTGTGTGCATGTTGTTTATCTCAGTCCCATATCACACACCAAAAAATTAATAAAGCAAGCAGTTGAGGGGATATTTTGAAGCATCCAACTCGAAAACAATTGCCAATGAGTTGAGTAGCCCCTCAGGGTTATATAACAAGCCAAACACATGGCCAGTTTATAATGGGTGACACAGAGCATAAGTGGGCTTTGCCCATGAATAAAATTGTACCATACTTATGATCCAACTCAAAACCAAATATTTACTAATACGTACCACCACCTCCTCCATTTATGAACGATAAGAGATCATCAACTGAACGTTTGTCCACTGGCTCTTCCTCAACCTCGACATTCTGAAACATATGAAAGGAAAAAGAAAGATTTCTCATTAGTGCAAATATATATATATATCTATATATATATATATATATACACACGCACATTTGGGAGATCAACCCTCACTACCATATCTAATTCCTTTGAGATGGATTTGGCTCCCCTCATTACACCTTTCACCCAATACACTAAATATTTGTACAAGTAGATAGTATAATTGAAACCAAAACCTATCACTTAACATATTTCATTAAAAAGTTAATGGATGAAAATTGTTATCTCTATTTAACAGTGAAAGTTCTTTTAATTATTCTTTGTTGAATTAATAACAAAAATGTAACCCCCCACCCAAAAAAAAAAAAGAAAAAAAAGATTTCTTCTACAACAACAACCCAAAAAAAAAGTATTGGGTGAATTGGGTGGAAGACATAATGGAGGGGAGCCAACTCCCTCTAGGATATATCCAAATTCATTTAGCATCAAGGAAAATTATTCCTAGACCCGCACTAAATATCTAGTTAAAATTAGCAAACAAAAGAAATACATCAAACTACCTTCAACTTTTCTCTCTCTTTCAATTCTTTCCTCTTTCTAGCATATAAACGATTCAATAGCCTAATACGTGGATCATCAGTCCAGTTTCTCAAGGGCTCCAACTTCTCTTCCTGCCATAATCAAATCATAAGCCTACCGAAGAAAAGATAAAGGTGTTAGTCTACGTTAACTCCTTTTTTGGCAATGAATACCTCTGTAAGGTCATCAGGTAAATGGAATGTTTCGCGAATTTCCTCAGGCGTTTTGCCTTCAATCATTCGAGCAAGTGTACGGCTTGTAAGGTCAACCAGAGGCCTCAATTGCAGGCTATCAGCAGCAGACGTTAAGTCACATAAGTTTTTCGTATCTAACCGAACAAACCTTTCGTCAAAAATTTTCCGCTCCTACATATAAGGAGAAATTGAAGAAAGATGTGGTTCAACAATCATAAAAAAGTAGTAGCAGCTTTAAAACATGGTGACTAGAAACTATGGAGACATTTGCCATATTGTCAAGGAACTGAAGAGTAAGTCGAACCTTATTAGAGCGACCAGGTAATTGGTGAAAACGGCAGTAATCAAGTATCAAGCCCAGATTAGCAGGATTGACTCTTTCGGGAAGTTTGATAGCATAGTTTTTGGAAGATCCTGTCCCCGCTTGAAGTACTTCTCGACATATCATGGGGCAGAACATTGCAATCTCTTCCTCCACTTGTTGGATTGAACCATCAGTAGTTTGGACCCAGATATAAGACTTCATCTTGAGAAACGGAAAAGATCAAATAAGCATGGGAAACGGCCACAAGAGTATAACCCTAAAGGCAAAAAACGAAGTACTGAAATTGAAATAGATTTACAGGGTATATATGGAACATCAATGGTTATGCGCTTAATGTGGGAGCTCGGGTAATCTCAGTACCAATCATCAAGCAAAAGAGATCAGATGGCTTAATAAACTTGATTTACATTCACTAATAATGCACATACCTCTGATTTCACCACTGCCATTGGTCCTTCTGAAACATTAATTATTCAACCTAGGGAACTTTCTTTTTGGAGTTTTGCAAGATGGAAGCACCTTGTACCTCTGAATTTTAACGCTACGGTCACAAAGATGGCTAAATGTTCACACGATGCCTGAAAAGCACAGCCAATAATGGGGATGACCTGTTGCCCTGTAAAGCAAACCACGTGTCATATCGAAGTGTCACATTGTAATGAAGCTATATAATATTTTCCAATATTGAATTTAAAGGGAGGGGGGATGGGAGAAGAGAAAGGGGAGAAAGAAGTGAAACAAATCATATAAAGGACAGAATTGTATACTAGAACCAGGCTCAAACAAGATAAACAACTAGACATTAAAGAGAAAACTATATACTAAAAGAGAAACTTCATGTTAGGTGAGAATCAAATGGACAGATATCCACTTTACTTTTTACCAAAAAGGATTTATGGACAAGAAGAGAAGGGGTGAGAGGGGAGAGTATCCATTGGCATTTTTTGGTTTCCGTACGTCAAGTGTCAAAATGAATATTTAGTCAAGAACAAGGCAACCAAAATTTCTCTGCGCAAAAGGGCCAAACTAATAACTCCTTATCAATAAGAAAAAGGCAAGCTATGGAGGCTCCTAATATCGCAAAGGCTATAAAGTTTGTTCACTTAGTATTGCTACAATCCTAGTCTGCATGATTGGGCATTTGGACTTATTGGAGTGCATAGATTAGAGAAATACTACTCCTAACTTTCCTATCTAATTGATCCTAATGAATTCGGACTTAGGAGTACCATAGTCTGCAAATCGGGCAATTTTAACAAGGCTTCTTAATTTCTATCTCTACAAAATCAGTAACTTTGAAATTTTGATATCCACAAAGATAACAATTGCACAATATTATTCTCAACTTCTAAATTTCAATAAATTAGATTGCATTCCAAATGACCAACAGATATAATTTGGGAATGCAGAACCGAAATGTAAGACCTCTAAACCATTTAACATGGAAATCAAACAATTTATACTGTGAAAATGAGTATTGAGTTAATTGCAGTATGAATGCTGATAAAATGGACATAAGCAAGCTAATACAGATTTGGAAGTTGAGCATCTAATTCCAACCAACCAACCAACACACTCAACAAATAATAAAAAATTAATCTTGGCACAAAAATTAAATATTACAATTCCATTCGAGTAACAGATTAAGTAATCAAATTCGAAAATTATCAAATTCATAACTTCAATAAAAAAATTAAGATTATTTCTGGCTTTGAGAATGATATAGCTCTACCTACCTAAAAGATGAGGGATTTTCAATGAATGAAGAGCAGTAAATCTGAAGATATTGTCAATTTGGAAGTTGAGAATTTGATAGATGGGAGGAATTAGGGTTACTGGAAATGGAGAGAAATGAATTAGGGTTCGCAGATGCCAGTGAATTTTCCGTCGTTACGTTTATGATTTGGTTAGCTGCGGTTTTTAACACGTGACCGCCGATGTAGTTCAGGCCCGCTCGCATGTGGCGCCGGGTAGGGCTTTAGTTGCCCGAGTTTCGGATTGGATGGGCTTAGATATTACGTTTAGGCCACGCGGACTTGATGGTCTGGAAGTGGTGGACCTAACCTTGTCGATGAAGCTCGGATAGATTCAGTTTTTTTTTTTTTTTTAATGGTTTTAAATTTACAAATCATTTGTTTTTATTTTTAAATAGTGTGAATTATATTAAAATTTGTGAATTGTGACATTAATCTAGGAACGGCTTGCATAGGATTATTCATAACCTTTTAATACTCCCTTCGTGATACATTAGGAAAATGTTTTATTGACAGTTTTTTTAATAAATATATTCGATTATAAATTTTACATAAAAAGAAAATATATTTTGCAAAGACAATGTAAAATTTTATATATATTTGTTATGAAATGATAAGTTATAAATAGAGTAAATTTTATTTTGAGCCTCCTAAGTATATCCAATGTTTCAAATTGCACCCAATATTTTTATTTGTGTCAAATCACACCTTTTAGCTATTATTTTTGTATCATTTTGCATCATCTAAACAAAAATCCATCTAATCTCTTAAGATCGTTTGACTTATGTTTCGCACATGAGTTTTATTAAAGGTAAAATGAAAACCACATACAAAACACATGTTAGACGTTAAGAGATTAAACAAATTTTTGTTCAAAATGTCCGATTTAATACAAAAATAATAGTTAAGAAATACGATTTAACACAAATAAAAATGTATATTACAATTTAAAACATTGAGTATATTATATTTTATGGTACTAAAATAAAAGCAGTTTCTAAATTTAGAACATATTAAAAAAAATGATCGACAACTCATCTGTAATGAAGGACTTGGAACAATTTATCCGTAACGAACAACTTTGAAATTGAAATAAGCTTTGGACATTTTTCTAGAGTCCGTATTGAATGCGTTTGTGCCGACTTAAAACTTCTTTAAAATTATTTCCTTTTACTCTTTGTCATCAAAAGTACCACAACAAAACTAACAGACCCCCCAAATTGGACCCTTAGCCTGATTTTGAGCAAGTTTTGAAGATCACAAAGGTCTGCAACTAGATGTATTTCTTTCATTGGAATGCTAACGTAGCTTATTAAATCTGTAAGGCTATAAACGTCTCCATAATAAAAATTTGAAATCCAGATCATTTCCCATTATCTGTACAACAAATTTCAGAACCCCCGAAAAATATCCTAAACCTATTTATTATCGTGGCTTACTTTTTTTCTCTCTTCTATGTGATGAAACACTATACAATTACCAGTTTACGTGAAAGGACCAATATATCCCCCAAGCAAAACAAACCTTTCACTCGCACCTCAAGATCAGTCAAAGCTTTAGACGAAGGCTTTGACTAACTCTGTACAAGCCGATGTAGAGTTATATGAAAAAATAAATTATCTGCAAACTCCACCTTAGAATAGTTCTCCCTGGGCAGGACTTCCGAATTGCTTTCCAAAAACGAAAGGTTTAGACCCTGACTGCATCCCTCGAAAAAAGTCGGGATTATGATCACGATAAGTGGACCCATTAATGTACAGGCCATGTGGGCTGGGCTTGGGAACCTCTTGTGAGTAAACTGCATGATTAAGGTTGTGAAATGGAATAGCAGCAGTTGTGCCTGTGAGAGGGGTGGAAGAGCCTGAAGTAAGAGGGGTGGAAATGGGTGACGGAGACATCCTTCCGTTCAGCTGATGTGGAAACCTTGGATGTAAAAGAGGGCTTCCAATTGGAGAGACTGGACATGATATGTTGTTCCTTGGAATATGGATATCACTGCAAGTCACAAAAATTGAATTAAAAAACTTCTTACACACACAGAGACACACGCGGAGAGAGAAAGAGACAAAGAAACAGAAACAGATAGAGAGAGGGGGGGAAGAGAGAGAGAGACCTGTAATTAAAACCAGATTTCGACACCCTGGAGGAATGGATAGCAAGCCTGTCCGAATCCAAGGTTGGAAGATTCCTTGAATGTGGTTTACCCTGAATAAACAAACATTTTTAAAAAATATGACCTCTAGGAAGTATAAGTGACCCATGCAAAACTCTGGTTAAAGGAGGAATTCTTTATCCAAAAACGCTATGGATGTAATAATTCTCATTATCATGAGAATAGAATCTAATTTCATTTATGAAGAGAAAGAAATATAAACAAAAACAGCATCCTTATACTTAGTTGAATATAAGCATCAGCATAAACTCTGATCCAGAAAACCATGACATGAACATACATATTACCATTGATTTCACTCCATTTGTAATGGCGGGTGGAGGATCAGAAGGCTCGTGACCTACAATCGGTCTTTCCATAGGTGCAGCATTTTTCACAAACCGGTGCTCCAAAAGCTGAGCAGCAGTCGGACGATGCAATGGATTCCGCTGAAAACACTGCCACACAAAGTCTTTTCCATCATCTGAAAGGTGGTCGGGAATTGCAGGGAGTTCTTTACTGTTCCCAATTTTGAACATGGCAGCAACCTTAAGTCAAAAGGTGAAACATTTCAGATGGTAAGAGAAAAAGGAAAAAAGTACAAATCTCTGTAAAATAATATGCAAGCTATGAATTCATGTATTATGACTAAGATGTTACTTGTATACATAAGCAAAGATCCAGCGCCGGGGACATTGATCGACTAACTTTCTGTGGGTTATATAACTCAGATCAAAAGCTTAGATTTTTTCTGTTTTCCAATTTTTTTTATTTTTGGTTAAGTACCAAGAGCTTAGTTTGTTTATATATCACTAACCCCTTCATACTGGCTCCAAGGTGGTTTTGTTGTGGCCATTTCCAGAACAGTGCACCCAAGGCTCCAAATATCGACAGCAAGGTGGTTACCACTTGCATTCTTTATAACCTAAGTGATAGGAGAAGGATGAGAATTTACAAATGGAGACATATGAACAAGACTAGCCCATAACATGATATGAGTTTTATATATATATATATATATATATCCTTACCTCAGGAGCCATCCAGTAAGGGCTTCCTTTGAATGACAGTGGACACGCTTGCCCTGTGATCTGCAAATTTGAGGAATTGTCCAGAGTTTTGTGAGAAAGTTAAATCTTTATTCGCAAATTTATATTCTTGCTGCTACTAAATAACCACTTTTTTCAGGTAAATCATAATTATATTAAAAGAAACCGTCTGATGATACTCAATCTATTAGTTTTGCTTGTAAAACAATTGCTCATATTTACATTTCACTATTTCAGGTTGAATTCAGCACCTACACTTACATGTTTTGCCATACCAAAATCAGCCAACTTGACACGACCATTCGGATCGACAAGGATATTTGCTCCTTTAATATCTCTGCAAACGATATACAACACACAAAAATAACCGTACGATTACATTTAAGCAATAATACAACCTAAAGAACAGTTTCATGGAAAAAACAAAAATAAGAAATAAACACTTAATTCACACACTCACACACACACACACAAAAGTTAAAATTCGATTCACCTATGCACAGTATTTTTAGCATGTAAATATGCAAGCCCAGATAAGATCTGTTGTGTATAATTGCGGATTGCCAATTCACCAAATTGTCCGTAATCTTGAAGAAGCTTATAGATGGAACCACCCGAAACATATTCCAAATATATATAAAGTTTATCATCCACCTGCTCAAAAATCACAAGTTTGGAGTAAGGCTAGAAAGATGATGACAGAAAAACGTGCATGAATCACCGCATAACAATTTACAGCCTTAAATTTATAAGCAATTCAAATAACCAGTCATTTCAGTTAAGCTTGTTCCTTGAGATTCATTGCACATCAGAAATTATTAAGATATGTCACTTTTGGTAAATTGTTTCAAGGCATTAAAACCTAGAGGAAAATGACAACTGTACTTGCACAACACCCTCAGCACAAGTTTCAGAACATTTGCAAGCAGAAGGTCAAAACATAAAACTGCTCTATTGTTACTTATACGTAATCAAATGATAATGAAGGTGAACCGAACCATTGTTATATTTATCGAAAGAGAATCAGCAGGCACACAACTTACTGTTTCAGACCCGTAGTACTGCACAATATTCGGATGACGTAAGCGGCTCAGTAAAGAAACTTCCTGCCAGAACAGCAAACATAAGAATTCCTCGGGATGCTATATGAAAGAATTATAGTAGAACAATCCTCGTTGGCAACAAAAATATCCAACAGACAACTAAAATCTTCACAAGGCTACAGACAAATAACTTACTTGTGCCAACTGCTTCTCACTTTCTTTTGACTTTGCATCATCTGAGAATAAAGTAACCTCCTTCATAGCACACATTTCACCATTTTCACTAAACCAGTAAAGTGGGCCCAGATAAGCCGAAACAACATTAGTGGACATAATTTCGGAATTAGCAAAACATGAACACACATTGATGTGATAACAGAACCCATCTGATAATAATTAAGAGAATTAATGATGTCATATTCGAACACTAGCAACATCGCTTAATCAAAAGAGGACACAAGAGAATGAACTTTAGATGTGAGAAGCCAATAAGCAAATGAGCCAAAAAGAGCTGTTCAAGATCTAATCATTTAGTACCTGTTGAAACCAACATAAACATGTCCAAATGAGCCTCTACCGAGCAACCTCCCCTTTTTCCAGCGTGAACCAGGGCTAGTCAGAGTCTCTGCTCTTCCCGGACTTCGGGGTATAGAGGGAGATGTTGCTGCTGAGTTTGGATGAGAGAAGGGTGAAACATTGCAAATTGTTATGGGAGGGAGGGGTAACCTGTGGCTCTGTTGTTTTCCCTCATCAGGCCTGCTACTCTGTGATTCAGTGGCCGTCCCTACTGCTCTTGGATGAAGTGGTGTAACAGCACCACTATTAATTCTAGAGCTGGGACCAGGGCTGGTCATTCTGGGACTTGGAAGTGGAGAATACTCTGGGCTACCCCTGCTAGGCTGCCAAAATAATTGCCCCAACATATCACCTCCCATTGAGTTGTGCCCAGAATTCTGACCAGAACCTGGGCTGGAGCATTGACCAGATCCAATAAAAGGAAGATCTGGATAAGGTTTGCCAGCCCAGAAAGCAGAATTTATAACGTGGTCGGTACCGAAAGTTCTCATTGGACTTCTAGAAGGACTTGACATTGAGCTATCTGGGGCACTGCCTAATGCACCATTATAAGGACCCTGTATTGGAACATGACTGCTTAAAGGTCTCCACTTAGGAGATTGATTATTAAAGGAAAGATTAGCCGGCTTCAGCAACTCCCTTGAATTTGTTTTCAGGACTGGTGACTGATCCTTCATCACCATGCTTCAGGAAAAAAATGACATAAATAAGTCAAGGACAAATACTGAACGAAAAAACAATACGGATGATGGGTAACAACATCCTAAAAAGAGAGAGATATTACCAAAGCTGAACCCTAAAACATACATGTATTACATGATAGCGAGAGAGACCATATTTTATTGTTATCACGATTCTTATTTTTATGTAAAATCTCACCTGGAAGGGCTGCCGGTAGCTGTTTTATTACCAAGTTCACAATCAGATGTAAGGGGACTACGCAGGCTTGAGTCAGCTGGATCATCACTGTCAACGGAATAATCACTAGAAAAAGAAGCAGTGACCAATTCTCCATCTAACTCTGCAGGATCTAGCTTACTACGGACGCACCCAGGTCTTGGAAGAGGCAGAATTAATGACGGCTTAGCACCCTTTTCCTGTCTAGGTTTTGCCAGTTCACCAATTCCAGAATCTGTACGAGCTACACTTGCAGGATGCAGACCTGGAAGGGGTAGTGGTTGGGACTGAGGCCTTTCAACAAAACTTTGACATCTTGCGACATGTTTGGAAGGTGATGGCGACCTAGATACTGGCCGGGACATAAACTGATTGCCTGAAACTGTATCATTGCACCGTCTTCGAGATCCTCCTGGTCTACTGCTAGATTTTCCTTCAGATGGGATCTTAAATTTCCGCTGCAGTGAGTCAATAAAACTCTCTTTGCTCGGTTTCTTCTTTGCTTCTTTTGATGATGACTTTCCCCACCATGAACGCATATTTCCTGACTACTAATTCTATAGAATCAGTTGACAATCTTTTAAGAGCAATATTAACTTACCATTTTTTACATTCATTACCTGTACATGAAGTTACTGACTGGACACCATTCTGATACAGCTATTGAGTTACAGATTCAGTTCTTTATATAGGAAAATGACTTCCTCTAAAGTGGCTTGTGAGTAGCTACACCTACAAATCTGATACGTAGGCAGAAGATGAGTGTGGCCATATCATACTCAATAACTCATCTTGACACAAATCTCAACCAAGAAAATTACGAGTAACAAAATTGATGTTCCGTATGATAGAGATTAGTAAACATAAACAAAAATTAAGTAAGGTGATCAAAGAGATTCTATGTTCCATGGCAATAATCGCTCCTATGAACCACTCTAAGCCCACACTGGCACATCAAGGCACTAAGTTATTTTGGACAAACAAAATATCCAATGGTCCTCATGCAAAATCAAAACTTTAGCACGAAAGAACACCTTGGTTTAAGACTTGAAAAAAATATTTCTGATACAAAAAGTATGTCAACACTACAGCTGCTCCATCTAAATTTTTTGGGTTTACACTACAATCTGATATTTCTAACACGTATCCTGCACAAATTTAGCATCAGTAGCTAGTTGGTTTATCATTGTATTATTGGAGGATCCAGTGCACACTTATCAAATACATAGATAGCTACTCCCGTGAGAGATCCCTTAGAACTTCTTCACACTTGCCCTCCTCTACCTTCAGAACCTTAATGAGAACGAGGAATTGAACAATTTCGAAAGCTTTCATATACTTCTCCTCTTTTTTTATGAGAACGAGGTTTCATTTCCAAAACTGGATTCGACATAAACTTAAGATAGTTCAGTAATTTCCTATTGGAAAGTAAAGCATAATTACGTAAGTTGTTTCACCAAAATGTTTTGAAACATACTCCATGTGATTATAATTGGTTGACTAAATTGTCAAAAATTATATCTTTTTCCTTCCCTAAGCTTCCCCAATCTTTATTTGCGTCTCATTTTTCCTTGGTTTCCACTAATTACAAATATCCTCACAGACAAAGCAATAAAACTAACAATTCAAATCACTGATTTGTCAACGTTTAGGTAAGAAATCAGTCTGATCTCAACTGCTATAGGGCATAATATTTCAATAGATCTACACAAACATTGAAATCAAATAAATAGCTAAAATGGGTTCAAGTGAAATCAACAACAGAAGATATAACGAACCTTCAAAATTTCCAGCGATCTTCAAGTAGAAGTGGCGTCAAAGTGAAGCTAGGAAAATCAAAAACAAAACCCTAGAAATCTTGCAGTGATTCTGGAAGAATTGGGATTCTAAGGTTTTGTTGAGATCAACTGGGAGAAAGAGAGATCGAAGAAATGGAGAGAGAGAGAGAGAGAGAGAG
>JAUMHB010047981.1:0-17089 GCA_032359685.1 Pittosporum tobira
TATGTGGTGTTTCACAAAAAACCACTTGATATAACGGATTAAGGTTAATTTAAAATTGACGACTCTTTAGTGACTTGCTATGAATAATTATTTTAGAGCATTATATGAACAAGATAGAGTACAAAGAAACGAGTCTTTTTAATTAAGTTGTTATGTGAGAGTCATGTATTTTTTGATCTCATGTTTAAATCAATTTTAAATGTGAGCTAGATTTATTACTTGGCATCAACTTTTTATTTAATGTCTACGTAAGAGAATTATTTGTATCCAAAAGTGCTTTCCAAATTTACATATCACCACATGAAAATAGTTTTCTCCCTTATAATTGCATTATCCAAATTCGTAGTCTAATTAATGAAACCATTTAGTACTTTGGATGAATCTGTAGATACTTCAGGAATTTCAAAAGTATGGGCTCCAAAATATGTGAAGTTGCTCAGAGTTACATAATCAAGTTTACAGTGATGTTAGAAATGAACTTAATTTTCGTTCTTGAACTTTAATATAGTCCATAATACTATGTTACCCAATTATTATTAATTAAAATTACTAGAAGCTTATATTGTTAGGTAGCACAAGTGAGTTGAGTCTTGTAATGACTGTTAGTGTTATACCCAATGATCCAATCATAAATCGTACTCTATTATTAGTTGTGGATTGGTTGTGTCGGAAAAACCAACCTTCAGCTAACTTAGGTAATTATAATGTCTTGCTAGAGGCCGCTTATAACTTGTGGGCCGAAAAGGAGTTTTTGGGCCTATTGCTAATGTTATGTGAACCTACAGGGTCGCACACTAAGCGAACTGGACTTATAATATATTAGGCTGGACAGCTAGGGTTTCCTTGTTCTCTTGTATATTTGATTAAAAGGGACAGATTATAAAAGGAGGCATATACACCTTTTTGTCTAACCTAGTTTTTTACCACGAATTTGACAGATTTAGAGAAAAGGAAACCAGAGAACTGCGCTAGCACGCACAAGGCTCAGGCTCAGTTCGTGTATGTGGATACCAGTAGAGGCGTAGCGATTGTCAAGCTGATTCAGACGCAACTGTTCTTCTTATCGCCATCAAAATTCATTCAGGTATAATCGATCTTCTATTTTGGTTTCAATATAAGCATGGCTCCTGAGAATCAGATAAATTGTTTTTAAATTTTGCATCGATTTTTGATCAGAAACCCTACAATGACTACATAATGAAAGTGAGAAGGGTTAGTATATTTGAATGGCCCAATTAGACGTAATGGCTTAAGTTTTGGGTCTAGTTGGTACTAATATGTGTACTAATGTTTCATGTGCGCATATATGAAGTATGAGCTCCCCAGTTTCCCACAACAACTGATGTCAAAGCTACGGATGATTGATCCCAGGATAGTGAGTCTTTTCAGGACACATAATTAAGTTCTGCAACTAGTGAACCTCTCTATAAGATATGCAATGATTATCAAATTCTTGATAAAAGCACCCATATAGGGTCTTAATGGCTCCGAGAGTGCCTAGTCTAGAATTGGTGCCACGATGATTAAAGGAAAGTATTCAATTCTTGATAAAATTATTGGATATAGTTCATACTATGTAAGCATTGGCTTGATTTTTTTTTCTTGCAAGCCTTTTAAGGCTAATCTTGAATTTTCCGTAGATTAATTTTTTTTCTCATATTTTTTATATATGTTTTTTATCATTTTTAGAATATAATAATATTGTCGACACTGTGGCTTTTCTTCTTGTGTTATTGCTCTTTCAATTTTCTTTTTTATTTTTTTTTATTTTGATGTTTTGTTTATTGCTAACAACTAGTATTAGAGCTTGGTTTTCCTAATCAAATATGTTAGTGTTTGCATTTGAGTGGGAGCCATGTGAGAGCAAGGAAAATCGAAGATAGAGAAATTTAACATACATAATTTTTCTTGGTGAAAGTAAATAGGGGATATCCTATATCAGCAAGATCTCTATTAACCTTTTGAGGAAAAGAAACTAGAAGGTCTGACGAGTACTGATTGGAAGATTCTAAATTGAAAGGTTTTGGGTACATCGAAATTAAGTATGACAGCGTCTATGATGTCAAATATATCTAAGGTGACAACAACTTATGGACTCATGAAGGCATTACTAAGTTATATGAAAACTTTTTGCTTCAAATAAAGTTTTTTTTTAAATGAGAAAATTATTCATTATGACTTAACTAATATTGAATTTGTATCATCTTATTTAAGTGAATTCAATATGCTCATAAATCAGTTGAAAACTGAGTGTAAAGTTCGAGGATGAGATTGTTGCCCTGTTGTTCTTAAGCTAACTACTAGAAAGTTGGAGCACCTTCGTTGTAGCCGTAAGGAATTCAATCACCAATCTAAAATTCAATGTTGTGGTTGGTTGTTGTTTGGAAGAGGAGAAACATAAACGGAGTTTGTCATCCTCCTCCAGTTCTATATTATTAGTGGAATCAAAAGTAAGAAGTAATGACAAGGGATATAGTTCGAAGAATAGGAGATCATAGTCAAAGTACATATCCCAATCTAAGGGTAGAAGCAAACAGAAATCTTAAGGTAATATTAATGGAAATTGCTAGAACTGTGCAAGCCAGGACACATGAAGCAGGACTGCAAGGAAGTTAAAAGTTGTTGAAAAGAGTGGCATGGGAGTGTTGAGGGAGCCAATATAGATACTTCAAATGATAATCAGGTATATAATCATATGTGTTTATCTACTTTCGTTGATGTTTCTGTTGATTGGTTCATTGACTTTGGTCCTTCTTATCACTATACATATCATAAAAATAATTTTCATGACTGTTGCAAGTTGTTGGTAAGGGAATATTCTTATTTAAATTGTCTAATGTTTGTCATTTTAAGTTGAATCATTACAAACATTACTTGAGGAAACTACCTCCATGGTTGGGGCTAATGTGACTCAGTTTAAGGGCTCTACCAAGGGGTTGTCTGTGGGATTGGACCATATATCCTCGTCCTCGAGGAGAAGGTTACACCAATATACAACAGTGGTGGCTCTCTTGCACCACATTTTAAACAAAAAAAAAAAAAAGAAAAAGAAAAGAAGAAATAAACGAGAGAAAGAAATATCTTAACTTTAGATTGAATTATACATAGGGAAATTCTAGAAAGGTTACTTGATCTAGAGTTCAAAGATTGAACAAATGAAAATGAGCAAATTCAATATAGAATCGTGTGAGATACCCTGCCTCTATGCTACTTTACCTTTAGAGGGGACTGAGGACTTCGTTGTCTCAGTTTATAGTGTATGAGAGTCGACATCTTGCTTGTTGGGAACAAGAAAACCACTCATAAGTACTAGTATGGCTAACCAAGTAATTCATGGATATAGAACTTGGGTACGGTGTAGACATTTGACTAGACATGAATATCTATCTGGATGTTTAATTAAATACCTCCATCACCGCTGGAAAATCCTACATCTCACTTGCTATTTGCTCTTTTGTTTTTGTGATTATGTGTTCCCAAATAATAGTTACACATTAATAAGTTAGACATGAAATTCTAAACTCTTGTTGTTGTTCTTTCACTTCTTATGGTTAGTTGCCCATCGGAGGGGGAACAATGTGCAAAACACCTTTATCTTTTTGTGCACGCAATCCTTGGGGGTGACCCCTTTGCAATTAGGGTCCTACCAGACTTTGGAATCAACAATTTTTAAATTTTAATAAATAATGTAATTTAAAGTTTTAAATTATGTATATTAACTCTTGAAAACAAAATAAAAGTTTTGTTTTGGTCGAAATCAAGTAATCCTATATATTATCAATTTTTTAAATCCCATTAACTTTTTATAGTGGTCTCTATATGTATAATTTTATTGAAACATAATTAATTGACATATAAATAATTAATCTCTTGCTTCAAAATATTAGAGTATAAGTCACTTGTAAAAATTAGTGTTAAACATTTATAGTAAATTCAAATTTGCATTAATTTATTGGATTAAAATTGTGAATTAATAAGTATTTAAAAAATATTATTAACTACAAAATACATATTTTGAAACTCAAATAACTTCATATCAATTTAATTTTTAAAATGTTTTAAATAATAATACTAGTATATTTTGGAACCCAGTGATGTCGTAGCCCATTTAATTACAAAATACATTTTCTCTTTCTTATGAGTGCTTCATAGGTGTTGGGAAACTACAACTACCATAACCTCAATCCCCTGCTGTGCGTTTCCCCTAGCCTGAACCTTAATTTTCAGACATGGCGCAAAACCTAAATCAACTATGTAAAGAAATGAGTTGTGGTATAGATGAGGAGATCTAATTATCCATTGAGGTTAGAACTAATATTGTTCTCTCTTAAGTATTTATTATTAGATAAGTTTAACACAATGCTTAAACTTACCTTTTTATCATGCATACTAAATGGTTGTTGCTATTGTTTGTGAACTTCCATTGAGGAAGATATGGTATTAGATTAAGATCAGCTGCTTTGTTCTGCGAAATATTTTGATGTATTTAAGATTTACTCATTTCCCAAAACTTTATTCAAGCCCTCACTTTCATACAGAGTAGTTGCAATCCGTTGATTGTGATTTCATTGGACAAATTTTAAAGATTTTGGATATGTACTTTGCAACCACTATTCCTCATTATAACTTGGACAGTCTTGAGGCTAACTCATTGTCTGCAGGTAATGGAATATGATATGGGTAGGCTTAACCCAATATTAAACAAAGTTAAATTAAGCATTAGCTTTATCTATCTCAAAATTATCATCTCTTGATCGACAAGGAGTGTCATGACCTTGTAGTCACTAGGAAACGTCTTTAAAAAAGCGACACTAGAAGAGTTTAGGGCTAAGCTTGTTGCTGATGAAGCAAGAGAGGAAGACTTCCTTTTCTTTGAAAGAGTTTTCTACTCTTGATGATTTTAATGCCTATGGGGTTCCCCATGCTATGAAGAAGAGATTGTGGGATGAGTTGGGGGCTGTCCTCCCTTGATGTTAAAGTTATTCTATTGTCACTTGTAGTTAAGTACTATCAAGATATTTCTAGGTTCCATGGAATCTTGGACTTTATGGTGGAACTATGCTTACTTGCTTTTATTGCTTTATTTGACTTAACAATTTATGATAATTATGTAAGTTATAGTTATAGATATTATTGCTCTAGATTAATAAATATGGTAGATGATCTTCATAAAAATATGATTACTGATCTTGGAAATTAAAATGGATATATGTTTCCCCAAATACTCTATTTCTAGATGTAATTTTGTAACTTGGAGTACTCAACCTCCTTATGGGAATTTTTTATTATCATATATATGTTTGGTGTTTGTATGTTATATTTTCTTTGTTCCCTACATTTCCTTACTAGTATAAAGTGAGTAATTAATAAGAAATCATTGTTTGGTAAGTATTTGTGTAACAAACTTATTTGCTTTCAAACATTTTACTTGTGTTCTATAACAAATCCATCGTCAATCACACCATTTAACTGAAATATTGTTTTCAATCGAAGTCTAGAAATCTAATGTCCCATATCTGTCTTGTTGATCAAATATTTATCTTTCTGACACTGATTTTGTTTTTTGTTCAGACGACTTCATATCACGAGTCTAGGTCAAGGTTGGTGGTAGGTGGACCGTTTCTGCTGCCCTAAGGACGACATTAAGGGGGTATCATCCTCTTGCATTGATCCTCAACAAACTTCATCTTCCCAGCCAGCTGCTATATCTTCAATAGCTGCAATGGGATAGCATTTGAAAATTTACAAACATGAAGGATATAATTTTCTTTGATATTTTCCCTTAAACATGATTCTCGACTGTTGTCCATCAAGATTCACACTTAGTTTTATAGTGGATGCCTCTTTATTTAGAAAAGACACTTGTATCACGGCCAACACAACTTTTTTATAGGTAAATAAACCCAAGTGTTTAGTTGCAAAAGATTTGCAAAAAAATGACAAAGGCATCCATTCATTTATTGAGAGAGCCTATTTATTTTGTACTTGTATCTCTTTCCACCTTAAAAGATTTTGAAAAGATAACAAGTACTAATTATACAAGTCTAATTGCTAACCAAATTATCAAGATAGTACAATGAGTGCTTCTTTACTAGTGATAGCATAATGAAATATAGACAATATATTTTAGATTATAAAGATTAGAGTTTGTAGTAAGTTATATGTAGTTTCTATGGTCATATTTCCACCACTTATAATTTAAAAAAATATTATTTAATCTTAAAAATGGTCAATTTGACGTAAAAAGTTAGGAATGGACAGTTTAATTTGGACAAAGTGAGTACACTAATTAAGATGAGACTTTTTTTATTTACATAGGAGAACAAGGGAAAAATAATTAGTTGGTGGAAGGTACCATTAGCATTTGGTCTCTTTACAATTTTGCTTGATACTAGTACTTTGCCCAACATTGCTCAGGTTATATGTATTTTTTAATTATAGAGTAAAAGACAATGAATTCTCTAAAATAAAATTTAAACATTTTTTCTATATAATTTTGAAAAGTTCTAGAAATGGGTAATTTTTCTGATATTATTTTTTTTTTCTATTTTTTTTTCTTTTTTAATAAGTATTTCAATTATATTTATATAAATTGGATTTCTAATTCTTTAATTGGACTGATTTATGACATATGTTTTGGAATATAAATAATAAGTATTAGAAAATTTACTTACCAAAATATAGATTTTTTTGGAGAAAATTCTTTATTGGTTTTTCTATTTTTCGTATATAACATAGGCTTATATGGAAATTTATTGTGATTTGTTCTTGGGCTTTGTATTTTTGGAATAAATTGGCATCTTGGTCCAACAGGTTTTACATATTAGGCCTTGGCCCTTTTATGTTTCCTTGACCCAACAAAAAGAGTTGAATTCCATTTACAGGTATTATGAAAGGATGCCAGTTTTCGAAAGAAAAAAAAAAGTTGCCTGCTGATATCCCTATTCCCCTATATAAGATAGATTTAGCGTCCTCCCAAAGCCCTAACCCTAAGCCGCCTCAAATATGAAGCCTCTGCTGACCCTCAATCAAAGATGCGACTTTATGAGTTGCGATGGAGATGACCAATCTAACGAAGATGATGACGAGGACAAAGAGATCCAATTATGTAACGAGGTTAGAAATGTAATGAAAATGATATTATGTGCTTAATATAATCTAAATTTTGATAATGCTTACTAAATACATGTTGCTATTGTTTATTAACAGATATTATTAGGTCATTGTTCATCATATTTCTTAACAATTTCGGGTTTAGCATCCATTTGGAAGAAGGTATGAAATTACTTGCCTACTAGTTTCAAAATTTTTATTTTCCACATTATCGAACAAATTCCTTATAATAGAATTTACTGAAAATGCTAGGACTTGCTGAAAGAGGCTCTCGCTTTCTCTCTCTAAAATCTTTTCTCTCTCTACTTTTCAAAGTTTTATCCCACCAGATATCTACCTCTTCCTTCCCCGTCTGAGATACGTGCTAGTTGAGATTTCCTCCTCTCCTCCCCATTTTCTGGTTTTCTGAGAGAGAGAGAAAGAGAGAGAGAACGAAGATGGAGATTGGAGTGGCCGATAAAAGGCGGTGGTGAAACAATGTTCAGCGATGAGGACGTGAGAGAAATAAGCGGATTCACGAGGACCTATGACCACGTGGAGGTCACGTGCGGATGCACCAACCATCAATACAGGGATGCTGTTGGTACCTTAGGGTTTTCCTTAATGGTGATCTCGAAATTAGCTGCGAGTGCAGACCTGGGTGTGACGTAGACAAATTGACCCCGGTTGCATTTGAGAAGCATTCTGGAAGAGAAACGGCCAGAAAGTGGAAGAGTAATATTTGGGTCATATCTAATGGGGAGAAGGTTCCTGTGGCAAAGACGGTGCTGCTCTAGTATTACAATCAAGCATCCAAATATGGCAATGGATCCAATAGAGCTCGAAAAAGGAAATTTTGTTGTTTGTCAGGATCCAATGGAGGTTTCTGCTCCGCAACAAAGAAGAATGCCGTGTTCACCATGATGCTTTGAGGGATGATAACTGGACATGTTCAGATTAACCTTGTGAGAATTTAGATTGTAATAATAAGGAAGAACGAGCTAGCCGCAAGGTGTACAAGGGTTGTTCCCTTCTTCAAACACGTGGAGATTGTATGTGAGAACCAGAAATTATGGCACACATTTTTATGTTTATATTAAATTTTATTTTGATTATTTTTCTGATTGTAATAAAATGAGTGAATAGTATGAATTATGTTGAGTTTGTAATTTAATATGTAGATCAGAAGTCAAATTATGGTGAGAGTTTATCTTTGTATGAATACTAAAGAATTATATTTTAAAATAAATAAATAATGGTTTATACTTTGATAAGGTTATAAAACCTTAAAGGTGTGAGACATCATGTTATTTTTGATACAAATGGAAGATTACGCGGTGGGAATGTCGAAATTAGCAATTAGTAGAAAACAACTATAATATATATAAGTGTAGCTAAAGTATAGATTTTGTAAAAAAATAAAAACATAAAACTGAAAATACTAATAAAATAAAACATGGCCTTATAAGGAATTTTATAATTATCAAATAGGATTTACTTATGCTAGAATTTGATGATTATCACATAATTGTGGATGTGAGATTTTTATTTGGGGTTGGTGGCTTACTTTTTATTTTGGATAAACTACACTTAACCATCTGTTGTTTATGCCAATTTGCAGATGACCATCTACACCTATGGTTGTGAGTTAAACTGCAATTGTTATATTATCTGACCACCTATCAGACACCTATGGTTGTGAGTTAAACTGCAACTGTTACATTATCTGTCCAAGTTGATGGTGTGTGACCTACAAAATTGGTTTTTAAGCTATGTACAAAGTCCAAATTGCCCTTGGCTATACATATATCTAAGAAACCAACAACACACTCAGCTTCACATTGCTTAACACATACGAAGAAGAAACCAACAACAATTGATAGGTAATAAAGCTTTTCTTTTTGATTGGGAGAACAAAGATCTAAACAATAACGATTAACAAGGATCCCTTTATTCATTAGTAATTGGTAAAAGATTTACCATATATCATCAATTAAGAATTATATCAAGTTATAGCACGATCCCACAACTGAATATAGAACTCGAAACCAATCAAAAAAGAAAAACTTAAAAACACATACATTAAACCAGAATTTAGATCCAATTTCCCAAATAAAGCTCAAATCAATCGAAAACAAATTAATCACAAAAAATCATAAATGTCTTTCAGTCGAATACAATGAACATAAACAAGATCAATAAATGATATATTACATAAATTCCTAAAAACTAATTATCATAACAAATTAATTTTGTCAAACAAAATTAGAACTAAAATAAAATTCTTATTCAAAAAGTTAGAACATAGAACACAAATCTATACATAATAACAATCAACAAAAATGAACCTTTATTCAGCTACCAGGTATTTTAACAGCTATAGTTTAACTCATAATCACATGTGTCTAAGTATCGACTTTAAAATGATAGGTGACCATCTGCAAATCGGCCTAAACCACAAGTGATAAAGTGAAGTTTACCCTTTTACTTTTTAGCTATTTGGCAAACTTAGAGGACACATATATCTATATGTACATACATATAGTTATAGAGAGAGAGAGAGAGAGAGAGAGAGAGAGAGAAGAGAAGAGAAGACAATAAACAAAACAAATAAAGAGAGGTTAACAAGGAAAGAAGCAGAGCAAAGGAAGAGAAAATAGTTAGGGGTGTGTTGTTCACACCTTCTTCCACCTTATAGGCATCTGAACAAACATATGTATATGGGAAGAGAGCAAATTATTGCAGCTGCAGTTTGAAGTAACACTCGACAAAAGAAGGGAACAAAAAGAAGATAATGAAAGGAATTAGAGGATTTCAGAAGGTATAAACCCTATTTACCATTTGCTTTGAATTTATATTAAAGTTATAGAATTTATATTGATTATATGGAGGGAAGAATATATATGTGATATTGAAGTTTTGTAGCCATGGGTGTTGGCTATGGTATTTTAGTTTATGGGATTCAATTGTAACTTGTCGTAGGTCCTAGAACTTCTTGTTATGAATATAAAATAACACTATGGCTTTTTCTAACCAAAAATCGAATAAGATAAGTTCAATTAAAGGAAATTACTAAAACTTCAGTAGCTAGCATATGGGCAGAAAGCCAATTAGGTGGGTGATTTAATAGATAAGAGTCTTGATGTTGTAAAATCATTATTATACCCAGACAAGTTAGGGAAGTGATTTCAATGAACAAAATAAGGAAAACAGAGGGAAACAAAACTGATTTTGGTAGAGTTTCATTAGAGAAGATGACTGGAATACATTACAAGTAGAATCTAAATATACTGATTTGGTCCATTTCTAGCCAAAATTGGAGAAAGCATTAAAAACTTGTAGAGAATGGAATTTCAATATAATAGAAATTTTTTCACAATTATTGGATATATATATTTTTTAATTTATTTGACATATTAAAATGGTCAAAACAAATTTAGATGTGTTGTCCTTATATCATATTGGTGTAAACGTTTTGCTAGAGCCTTTATATTTATTTGAGAATCCTTGTAAAATCTTGGGAATGTTAACTAATCAAAAGACTTATTGTTTTGTCAGGTGTTAACTGAGCATGACTTTAGGAAGAATTATAGAAAAAATTAAGTAAATAAATAAATATTACATATGAAAGTAGCAAATTTTGCATGCGGTAACACCAAATCGCGGACGATCCCGAATCAAGCTGCATAATAAATTTCTCAAACTTCGGTTGACAACTTGAGTTTGACCATTGGTCCGAGAGTGATGAGAGGAACTGAACTGTAAGTTGGTCCCTTGAGTCGCCAAAGAGTACGGCCAAAGTGACGAACTTTACATCACATTCTGACGTCATAGATTTAGGAACTCCATGCAGTTTGACAATTTCCAGCAAAAATAAATGAGCTACGAATGAAGCATCAAAAGTCTTGTTACATGGAATAAAATGGGCCATTTTGAAAAATCAATATAAAACCACCATTATCGAATCTTTATTCCACTGTGTTCTCGGCAACCCCAAAACAAAGTCAAGACTGATATCTTCTTGTGGTGCTGCTAGAATAGGTAAAGGAAAGTACAATCCCGTATTACTGCCTTTAGTCTTGGCAATGTGACATACCAAATAATGTCAAACACACAGAAATTCAACAAACATGAAGATTAAGGAATAAAAGAAAACACAAAAGTTTTCTGTTTTGATAATAATAAATCTCAATAAACCAAATATGTTATTCTCTAAATAATACAGAGTTTAAATAAGAACGTCTAAAACCCTAATCAGATTAGAATTCAAAAATAGCAATATTAAAAAATTATTATAATAAAATAAATAATTAATAAAGGTCCAAAAACCCATCTAAATGAGCCCAAAATGTCCAAAAATGACTGTGCCCATCACAGTATGCTCAGAAGCCCGTTTTTAAACTACCCACCAAATTTGAGTCCATTTGAAGTTAAAAAAAAATTATGACCAAATTTTCAATTTTTGCCTCAAATTATTAGTCATATATTGTGCAATTATTTTGAGTCTGCCCCTTTATTTTGAGGATCTTATTATTTGGATTAATTTGAACTAGGTGTGTTGTACCAATTCTCGACGGGATGTTGGGATGTATGTGTCAGTACTAGAATTGTCTATCTGAAAGGTTAATCATCTTTTGGATACCATTGAGTCTAGTCCGATTATGTGTTCGGGTAGATAGTGGTTTGATATAGGGTCCTTGGTGGTGATAGCCCCTCCTAGTTCATTTATTCGTGATACTTCTGAGTATACTTTATTTTAGTATTTTAGCTCATATTGTTCATTTATTATGATATGCACTCCTTGTGCCTTACATTTATAGCCCTATTGATATTCACTTTTACGATGTCAACAATTTGAGATTGTATGTCTTAGTAAGTTTGTTTCCTAGAAGGTTTTAAATATTTCAGAACTTTTATATTGCAATTGTTTTTCTTGCTGAGCTTATTCGCTCACTCTTGTGTTGTTTTCTTTCCTTCCAGCTAAGTGTGAGGACAAAAATATTGCATATAAGGGTAAGACAATGGCTATGTGAACTTAGATGGGTACCCTTTCAGTTGTACAGTTGTGTGATAAACCATTTGAAGAACTATTTGTCTATAAGGGTTTATGAGGATTACTGTATGTTTATATGTACAGTTAAGTACATTTTTGCAGTTTAACGATCCTTGGAGATGGTATATACAGGTTGACTAGTTGTGAATCAGTTATAACTGGTTTATATGGTAACAAATTATTACTGACATCATGGATGTGCCTGGATTAATATTAGGACATCCTGGGGTCGTGACACAACCAACTCGTCACTCGACCTCTATAGACAGCGAGGCACATGGTGACACGAAAGAAACTTTACTTAAGGTCTAAGATATATATGCCAAGTATTTAGTGATAATTAATATGCCTAAGAAATATACTCATGCACTATCTCTCCAATTAGTTCACCCCTATGTATGCTAAAACTAAAGTTCACTCTGCAACCCTAAACTACTTTTTAGTCTTATTTATTTCCATTGACTAGATATCTGACTTAATAATTAAAAGAGGGAAATAGTGAAACACCAACATATTCCAATTGTATGTACATAGGGATGTGCAAGTCGACACACGACTAGCTACATTGCATACAAATGAGAATCAACATCAACGGGTACAAACATCAACAATTACCTAGGGATAATAACCTTACATATATTATATACCATTAAGAATTCTATTACAATAAACATTTCAACCACATTTTATATTTCATTTGACAAATTTGTTGTACACAAATAGACAAGAACTTGTTTTTCACTGCAATATATATATATATATATATATATGTCAAGTAAACTAAGCAGTCAACCAACTCGCGATATATAGTGGGATCATGTAGAGCCCTTCGACGGAAGTGGACAGAGTCAGTGTTTCAATATAAAATCTTGCCGGCGCCGATGGACTCTAGAGATTTGCCAGCGCCGATGGACTCTATAGAGATGAGCCAGGTATGTGGCTGGGAGGATATTCGTATATGGTTGGAATTTATTCATCCTTGAGGGTTGAATTATGGGCAATTAAGGTGGATTTAGAGTTGGTACGGGTTAAAATTTTGCTTTAATCATTTGCAAATCAAAAATGACAATGCTCAATACAATTGTGAGATTGTAAATTTATTTAAAAAATATTATTAATTACAAAAGAATATATTTTTCAGTACTCATGCAATTTTATATTAATATAAATATTTTCAATTGATTATTAAAATTTTATAATATTTTTATATTTTGAAAGTGAGTGATATATGACAAGCCCATTTGATTACTAATCTAAGCCCACTAAAATAATCCATGTGCTTCCCACAGTGTAATGTTACAGTTTCCGTTTTTTATGTTTTGGGTCTTATAAACGCCTAGCAGATACAGGGATAAAACTCAATCCTTTGCCGCCTCCCCTAGTGCGAACCTAATTTTAGCTAATCACAGAGATGAGTTCTGGTGGGGATGCCGAAACCAATGAAGACGATGATATCCAATCATCCATGGAGGTTAGAAATCTTTCTTTTTTAAGTATTTAATTATTATTTTTTTACATGAAGCAATTAACTAAGCCGTCATAGTTTGATAAACTGGAGATTCGGTAGATCACAATAACTAATTATAGTAATCAAAACGTGGTTATTCAAACTGCTCTTTTTCTTTTCTTTTTTTTCTTTTTTTCATTTTTTAGTTTTTGTTATGTATGATTGAGGGAATAAATAATTGGATAGGGTTAACACAATTAATGGTTAATAACATTACACTTTTATTATACATACTAAATAGATGTTGCTATTGTTTGCAGGAGCTATTAGATCGTTGTTCTTGATATTTCATAACAATTTGGGTAATAAAATCAAATGAGGAAGGTATGGTATTACAGTATAACTCAGTTTTTAACTTTTCCTTTTTCTACAATGTAACTTGGTTCCCATTTACTAATCATGGGTTTTGATTTATTCAAGTTTATGAATAATTAAATTTTCAAAAATTGACTAGGAGTAAGATTACTCCCAATTGTTCCTCACACTCGCAATTAATTTTGACTCATTTTGGTAATAAACTGAGTTATTTGGTAATCATAAATTCATAATATATATATATATCTCTTAGTTCTTGTTGGGTTAATTTTTAACCCGATTCTTGGAAGTTTAGTTGGGTTAAAGTTTTTAAAATGGCAGTAAGTGCAATTTTTTTATTGCACTTTAGAGTTCTAATAGCCTTTTATCTGGTTATTTTATTTTATTTTATTTTATGAGGATTGCGACTCTACTTGTTTTACCTTTTTTGGCTAGCCTTTGTATATGGGCCTACACTGTTACTAACTTGCTATACATAAATCTTCTTGATTTCTGGTACTTTCCAGTCATCTGTGCTGCATTCACAACCGAAATCAACTGTGGGAACTCCTCCGTTCATTGCACCCCGAAGTATTACTTAGGCAAGAATATGATGGCAAGGTAGCACTCTCACACCATAAATAATACCTTTTCAATTAACCATAGAAAATGGAAACCATTTAAATAAATAGGTATTTACGTACCAGGATGGAGGTGCTTCAGACCAGCATTGATGAGGTTTAAAAGACCGGTACGACCATAGAACTTTGCTAGAAAGCCAGTCGCGTTAGCTTGGGCCTCCAGAGTATGGATCCATTTAAGAGAAGGTGGGAGGGTGGAACTTTCATTGCACCCTTTGCGAAGGACTCTACAACCACTACTACTCATTTTCACAAGTGCTTACTTAGTAAACTCTGGAATTAGGGATGGAATGAAAAATTGGTGTGGGGAAGAGACAGAGAAGAAGGGTTATATGTACATGTGAGGTTGAGTAGGGGTAGGTGGTTTTTGAAGCGATTTTTATTTATTATATGTCTTAGATAGATAGCGATAATTTTATCTTAACAATTATCAGAAATACAATCTGACTACAAAATTCTATATGTTTGAATAATCGAAAAAAGATGACAAATTTTTATTTGAGTATAATTAAATGTTCTATGAGTCTATCGCAATAGTATTCTCAACACAAGTCTAAGACCATTTTCTTATGTGTTTATAATATTTTTGCGGATTATTTACTCTATTTCGAATCGGGGACATGAAAGTAAAAACAAATTTAACAAGGGCAAGGATAATAATATTTGAATGAAAAAAAATGACAACAAAAAAGTCTATTTTCTTATGTGCTTTTTGTTATTCAGCAGTCCTAATAAGGTTTATGAAGAATTTTAATGTGTTGGTGTAAAATGATATATCAAAATGCCTCCATAATCAGTTTTTGGAGCATTAAAAAGTGCATCTATGAAATATAAAATTGAGGTACATCAACCGCAATGAGACACTTTAAAGTGCATTATTAAATTTTGTAGAAATATTTGATATTGCTACTATAAATAACACGTAACTATCAGAAAAACCTCATTAAATATTTTTGAGACATTAAATAATGCTCCCACAAATAGTTATATTATCTATTACGAGGCATTGTAAGTTCCACCTTCAAATAACATCTCTCCCCCCTCCCCCTTTCTCTTCCCCGACCACACATCTAAATTTGATTTCTTATATAAATCATCATCCATTCAAGATTAAGTGAAGTCAGACTTTCAAATATATAACACATCCAACTTATCATCCAACTTTGAGAAAGAAACACAAACAAAAAATTTATTAATTGAAATCCCATCTTGCAATTGATATCAATCGTCAAGATTCAAAAACAACAAATGTAACTAAAGAAAGTTTAAATAGCAATCTAGAACAAGAGTTAACAGATATGCAAAAATGGCAAGCCATCTATTGTCCATGAAAAATACAGAGAATGAATAGAACTCTGCTTCCTCATGTGTGCAATCATCATCCAACTATAATAATCTTCTTTTATCTCATCCTGCATTTTCAATTAAAAGTGATAACAATAGGTTACAATGCTATTGATAAAAGATAAATAAAAACGCTTGAATTATAATTTATTAGCATAAATGTAATTTTATAATTTGAAATGGATGGAAGTATGTATAAAGCTAGATCAACATACCAATGAGAGCGACCATGTGATGCAGTGGAGGAAATCTATGAAGATTAGGATTTTCTTATATTTTAGTATTCATGGAAAGTTTTATTTATTTTATGTATTTTTATTTATAATTTAGGCTAATCCACTAGTTTAGTTTAATATATTGTTATATTAATAAGTTGATTTAGAATAGGATTATAATAGTAGAATTTGAATTTGAATTTAATTAGAATTTGATTTGTTACTACTAATCACAGGTACATTTGGAAGTTTATTATTTACTTTTCCAAATAGGATGAGTTTTATTTGGGCATTTATAAATACCCTTTCTTATTATGTAACTAGAAGAATTCAATTATTAATACTTTAATATATTTTGTTCTCTTTGGGAATTCATTTTATTCCTTGGTTATACAAGGGTATTATCAATCTATTGAGTTTGAAGGCAAAATTCAATTGCTTTCGAGTAGTAAATTTAACTAGTCACCTATTTCCACTGTATCAATTGGCATTAGAGCTTGAATAATTTTGTCCTATAGGGCATGTTTGCCATTGTGTTCAAAACCAACCCCATGGTCAGTCTTGGGTAATTTATCTTTTTTTCTTTATTCCAAAAATACATAAAATAAATAAACTTTACATGAATACTAAAATATAAGGAAATCATAATTTTCATGGATTTCCTTCATTTCATCATATTTCCGTATAAGTTGTTCATCCCATTCTATTGGACCTTCAACATTCACCTCACACCAGTTAGATCCCAAGTCTATCCCTCTAACTTTTGTTGCCAAACCCATACAGGTAAGATATAATTTTGCTACTATTTTTAAAGGATTCGAAACTGTTAACATAATAATAGAGTTAGAGTCCTTTATGGATTCCTTTTTAGAGTTAGAGTCCTTTGTGGTTTCCTATTTAGAGTTAGAGTCCTTTATGATTTAGGTTTTGTGTACTATATATA
>JAUMHB010047992.1:0-17087 GCA_032359685.1 Pittosporum tobira
TAGAGTCCTTTATGACTTCCTATTTAGAGTTAGAATCCTTTATGGTTTAGGCTTTCTGTACTTATACTATATATACTTCTGTCTTGTAATCAATTATTTATTCAATCAATATACAAAGCTTCCGCTATATATTTCTCACAAATGCATCGGAGAGTAATACGAGGATTACGAGGCAACAACCGATGAGAGTCTCGCGTAAGACGGAGCACTGCTTTGGGTCAGAAATGTCGGATCTAATATACTCTTTTGGTTCTAATTTACTCGTCATAATTAGAGAATTCACGTGCATTAAAAAAAATAATTCTCTCAATAATATATTTTTTATATTTTATTATGTGAGGACCGATGAAAAAAAATTTGTTATACATAATGAAATGAGAGGGTGTTATGTGAAAGTGAATGAGTTTAATATTTTAACGTGTTATCGTTCTAATGCAAAATTTGACTAATTAAATATAGATAATATTGAAAAAATGTGCTAAAAATAGCTCAATAAAAAAAGTAACAAATAAATTAGAATAAACCAAAAACAATTAAGACAAATAATATAAAACAGAGAGTAATTTACAATATTGATATTTTTGCCTTTTGAGGTGGAAAAGAAAGAAGTACCTGGGCCGCTAAATTCAATAAGCAAATTCCAAAATGTACAAAATCTGGAAGTATTTCTAACCCGATAATGAACCTCCTAAAAAACCATTAACTTGCACTCATGTCAAACCTCTCCAATCCAGAACACTTTAGAACACTAACCTTCATCTTTTAAAATTAATTAATTAATTAAAAAAAAGGAAAAACATTCTCTTTAAACTCAATCCTAGGTATAAATTTTGGGTTTGTTTGGTTAGGGTTTTGAATTGAGGGAGCAGATGACAGGTTGAGATGGTTAATAATGATGTAATTTTGCATAGCTAGTGTTGGTTTTTGGTTATGATCCAATGGGACGCCCATGGAGAGTCCGACTCAATTGGTTATTACCCAAGTCAACTGATTGACCCAATCAGTAACACGTTAAATTTATTAACGTTAAATGACTAAGTAGTTGGAGAAAAATTAAGGACATTATTTAACTACTTTCTTAATATATATTCATGCACACTGCCATTTTATCAAAAAGCTCCCAAAAATTACTAATGTATTCGAACTAGGCTTGGGCTATGCAAATATTAGAACTCCACTCTCATCTTACATAGATTGTAGTTTGGAGGCCACGTTGGTTATTGCGTTTGTGAAATTGAACGAATTTTTTTTGCACCAATGGTATCACGCTTCAAGAGGTATGTCCTTGGTATCCCAATCTGTGTAAATCTTGTTAGCATATATGTATTAAAATCCTTCATTGATATCGGAGCATGGTTTAATTGATCATATGTATGCTATATTTGGGTTGGTTTACACTTTATTCCATGAAAGTATGTTAAAAAGCTTGAATTCATCCTTAATGGCATTCTATGTTACACTCATAATTGGAAGCTATAATCGTGGTATGTTATTGCCCATGAGTAGTATATATGATCTGCATATTATGAGTTCAATCGGCATTGCATAATAAAATTAATTTGGAATTAATTTGAAAACCAAGTTAGTAACCCGCCTACTTTGGACAGACATAACTCTCTGTGTATTAGTTCGATTTATGTGATTTTGGTATATATATGTAGTACATATTGTAAGCTTTCTAACGACATATTATATGCCTAAATCGGATTAAAATTGAATAAGTTATGACCTTTTGAAAGTTGGCTCGCGAAATAAGTTTTTTGAAAATTTTTGGGCTGGAGGTTGAAGACTTCGTTGACTTTGGCAGTTTTTATTTAATTTCAGAAAAAAAATTTATTTACTTTTAATGCTTAAAATTAATTTTAAAATGATTTCTGACTTTATAAAATTCCAAAAAAAAATCCAGAAATTAATTATTAGCATATAATTGTTATTCCCACTGTGCTTTTCAGAAAATGTTTCTATTTTGATAATTTGAGTTAATTTCCTATTTAATTGTGTAATAGTTAATTAATTGTGGAAATTAGAAAAATTATCAGAAATATCCCAAAAAATTATGGCAACTTATAATTATGATAAAATACTGTTTAAAAATTATTGGGATGTTTTTTTGATGTATTTATAGCATAGTTTATATATTGCCTAGAATTTAATTCCTTTATTAATATTTTGCAATATTAATTGTTTGGACTTGGAATTAAATTGAGATGCTATAATTACATAAATACCAGTGTTCCTAGTGGGAGTAATTTAGTTGAGATAATTAAACTTAATTATTTACTAAATTGCATATCTTATGCGTTGAAAGATTAAATTTAAATAATCGTGCATTTAAATGGACTGGGATTCCGAAGCTTGGCAAAGTCTCCTTTCATTTTATTTTTTTTGTTACACTATTTTTATGCTAATTTGATTCATGCTGCTAAGATAATAAAGAACTATGGTGAACTATAAATGTCTCTAATAATTCTCTCCTTTTAGATCAAAAATAGATATGGCTTCAAAACACATTATTGCAGACCTTAACCAGGGAAACAAACTTGAGGGAGATAACTATGACATGTGGCACAAGAATGTCCGAATGGTTTTGGAAGAGCAAGAGATTAAAGAAACCCTGTTATCCAAACTATCGGAGGGCGAAGATGCAAAAGATGTGGTCAAGGTTGTTGCCTTCGAAAGTTGGCACAAAAAGGACTGCATAGCTCGCATTGCATTGTTGAGCTGCATGAAAAATACTCAACCACACATGAAATGTGGGAAACTCTCAAAAGCAAGTTTGGCGGCACCTCAGTGACAAGTTTAAGAGAATTAGCCATAAGATTCGACGGGTATAAGAAAAAGGAAAATCACACAACGAAACAGCACATTCGAATCATGGCTAATATGATCCGGGAATTGAAATCTGGAGGGACTCAGTTGTCAGACGAGCAGTAGATTTCAGCGGTGATTCGCTCACTCCCCGACAATTGGGAACACATGAAGGCCAATATGACCCACAATGAGAATGCCAAGAACTTCAAAGACATTTGTCGTCACTTGGAGCTCGAGGCTGAACGCCTTGACGTTGCCAAGTCTTCTAGGGCATATATGGTTGATTCTAGTTCTCGTGGAGGGTCAAATGAAAAAGAGGCAAGCGGGGTTCTGATAAGAAGGACAAAGCTAAGTTGGCATGCTACAACTGTGACAAGGCAGGACACTTCGCTCGTGAATGCACTGAGCCTAAGAAGGTATTTCCTAGTCATGATCTATCTATGTGTTTAGTATCCAGTATTATATTTGTTGCTCATTCTCTCCATATGTCGATTGTAGGCTCAGGAGCAATAGACCACATAGCTAGAGATCGAAGTGGGTTCGTTGAATACCGCCGCATTCCGACAGGTAAAAAAGTATACATGGGAAATGAATCCAGTGTGGACTTGCTTGGTATAGGCGCCTACAAACTGGAAATGAAAGGATGCTCAACATTAATTCTTCATGATGTACTTTATGCGTTGCATGTTCGGTAGAATTTATTTTCTATTTTATCAGTACTTTTTTTGGGTTTTTCAGTTGTTTTTGAGGATAATTTTGTAATTATTTCACATGGAACAAATGTTTTTGGACATGGTTTTATTAATAATGGTTTTATGGTTTTGGATACTATTAATTCTAGCTTTGATAATAGTGATTCATATTCCTTACTTGTTGAAAATAATCATGATAGTTCAATTCAATGGCATGCTAGATTAGGCCATATTGAACATGATAGAATGACCAGGTTAGCTCGAGCAGGTCTTTTAGGCCCACTCGCTAAGGTCAATCTACCTACATGTGAATAATGTTTGGCAGGGAAATCAACTAGAAAACCATTTGGTAAAGCCACTAGGGCAGACACACCCTTGTAGCTTTTCACTCAGATATCTGTGGCCCTATGAATATGAAGGAAATACATGGTCGTTCCTATTTTCTCACAATGATAGATGACTATACGCGCTTTGGGTACATTTTTTTGATCTCTCATAAGTCTGAAACATTAGAATGCTTCAGACTTTATTTGATTGAGGTTGAGAAACAGTTAGATAAAAGTATTAAAACACTTCGAACTGACCGATGCCATGAGTATTTACTTGATCAGTTTAAGGAACTGTGTGAGGAAAAGGGGATAATCGGGCAACTAACAATTCCTGGAACTCCGCAACAAAATGGTGTGGTGGAGAGAAGGAATCGAACATTATTAGACATGGTTAGGTCTATGATGGCATAGGCCAATTTGCATATCTCCTATTAGGGTAATGCAATGTTAACTACAACGTATATACTTAATTGTGTGCCTTTGAAATCGATACAATCCACCCTATATGAGCTATAGACCGGCAGAAAGCCCAAATTGGGCATATGCGGCCTTGGGGATCTGCAACTTACGTGTACAACACCTCTCATAAACATGGGAAGTTGGGCCTGAGGGGTAAGAAGTGTATCTTTGTAAGATATCCTGAACACTCTAAAGGTTATGTGTTCGTTGGAGAGCGGGCTGATGGGAGCATATCTGAGATAGAGTCACGAGATGCGGATTTCCTTGAGATAGATTTTCCTAATAGAGGTGAAATTGGGCCTGAGGGGTAAGAAGTGTATCTTTGTAAGATATCCTGAACACTCAAAAGGCTATGTATTCATTGGAGAGCGGCCTGATAAGAGCGTATCTGAGATAGAGTTACGAGATGTGAGTTTCCTTGAGATAGATTTCCCTAATAGAGGTGATGTGAACAAGGACATGGAACTTTATGAAATGGAAGAAGATTTAGGCACCCCAAATCGTACAGATGAGATTGATGAGGCTATTCCTCAAGCTCCTATAGATAGTGGGAGTGACATGCCTTCAACTAGTTCCTTAAATGCATAGAAGTCAAAGAGGAAACATTCCACATTGTCAGTATGAGGTTAAGGGGAATGCTTGTATAGCTGATGCACAAGATGATAAGGAACCTCGATCTTATTGAGATGCTCTATCATCTGCTATAAGGGACAGGTGGATGACTGCAATGGAAGAAGAGATGGAGTCCAAAAGGACTAATCAAGTCTGGGATTTGGTTGACCTTCCACCAGGGCTAAAGGCTACTGGGAACAAGTGGGTTCTTAAAGTCAAACGCAAGGCAGATGGTTCCATCGTTCGGTACAAGGCTCGTTTGGTAGGAAAAGGCTACACCCAGCAAGAAGGAATTGATTACGAGGAAACCTTCTCACCAGTTGTGAGGTCTGCCTCAATTCGCCTCATCTTAGCTATTATCGCGCATTTGGATTTATAATTGTATCAAATGGACGTCAAGATAGCTTTTCTCAATGGAGATTTAACTAAGGAGATATACATGGATCAACCATAGGATTTTTTCGTATAAGGACAAGAGCGCAAAGTATGTAAGCTCAAACGTTCTATCTATGGCTTGAAACATGCATCCAGACAATGGTATCTAAAATTTCATCGAGCCGTCATTAGTGATGGGTTTATGATGATCGAAGAGGACAATTATGTGTATATTAAAAGGTCCAAAGATAAATTCCTTATACTATTGATATATGTCGATGACATTTTGCTAGCTGGGAACGATAAGGAGATGATTGTCGCCACCAAAGGGTGGTTGTCCTCTAACTTTGATATAAAGGACATGGTGGAGACAACTTATGTTCTTGGAGTTAAGATCTATAGAGATCGCTCAAGGAAGCTTCTTAGTTTGTTTCAAGTACCTTAAGAAGGTCCTAAAGCAATTCCAAATGAGTAACTGCAAACCCATAGATCCTCCTATCGCTAAAGGTGATGCTAATGGACCCGAGCAATGCCCTACTGCTCCCAAGGAAATAGAGAAAATGTCTCGCTACCCATATGCTAGTGCTATAGGAAAGCTAATGTATGCAATTTTGTGTACACGACCGAATATAACATATGCAGTTGGTTATCTCGGTCGCTATCAATCTAACCCTAGAATTGCTCATTGGATGGTAATCAAAAGGATATTGCGGTACTTAAAAGGTACTTTAGACTACATGTTATGCTATGGAGGACCTGACCTGTGTTTGATCGTTTACTCCGATGCCAGCTGGGGAGGTAACCGTGGGATGCATAAGTTGACCTTAGGATATGCATTCTTGCTACACAGTGGTGCCATTACTTGGTGTAGCAAGAAACAGACTTGTGTTGCTCTTTCAACTATGGAGTCAGAGTTTGTTGCATGTACGTCAGTTGTTCAGGAAGCCATGTGGCTGAGGAGATTCTTCAAGGATCTTGGAGTCATTGCTCATGCTTCAGATCCTGTGACTATGTAATATGATAACACGGCGGCCCTAGGTTACACCAAGGACCCCAAATATCACGGCAGGACGAAGCACATTGACTTAAGGATGAACTTCATTAGAGAGAACATAGCAAATAATGAGGTGATATTGGAGTATATGCCCACTGATCTTATGGTAGCTGATCCATTGACGAAGTCGATATCCAAATATGCCTTTTGTAGGCATGTTAGTTCATTAGGGCTTCGTAGGGTTTGATGTACTTACCTATTTCATTGTGTATCACTCATTATTTGGCTTGTATTATGGATATTTTGTATTGCTTTTGAGACACTTATCATTTATGCTAGTATCATTCGTTTCCACTTATGATTGTGTTATTTTTTTGGTGCATATGATAAAATAATAATAGTTCACACATTTATTATGCATATTGGGTATGCACACACTAAATATATGTCAACAGGTTGATTGCCTCACTCACACGAGCAATCACCCTTGGCGCTTTAGAAAGTGAGCAAGGATGAGACATTTCATTTGTTGGCACCTAGTGGTAAGCAAATGAAACCATGTCCCATTGGCATGAGCCAAGATGAAGTTAATTAGATTAACCGAATATAGTATGACCCACCAACTATATTAACTTGTATTGAAAGCCAAATGTGAAATTTCAGAGTTGGCGATAGGGAAAGCAAGCAATCTGGAAATTCGAGTTAGGCGCTTAAGGAGCGATTGAGCTAAGATCCATATTGTATGACCACATGACATATTCTCATGTAGATGAGATTGTCAGCCGTGACATGTTAACCGGGCGTGGAATTTCAAATGAGGTGCTTAGAAAAGCGAGTTATTTGAAATGTTCAAGTTAGACACTCTGTGAGTGACTAGATTAAGGCCCGCACAACAAAACTATAAATAGTATGTTGTGAAAGTGTTACATGTGCTTTGCGAGTGAGAGAATGGATCCCTGTTTTCTCATCGTGTGAGTCCTGTAGGACATTCTATGTTCCTACACTGAGTGCTCTTTGTGATCTTTGACTATACTACAAAGATATGGATTAGTGTTGTTACTTTGGTTTCGATTCCTGAGGTCAAGATTGATGAGACTCTAAGGACCGATTATGGGAAAGCAGTTAATCCATATTTAAGTAGTATTAAGGCAAAGGGAAGACAACTTGATTTCACCTCGTTCTGCACTTATCGTTGACGACTATAGTGCTTTGATAGTGATGTAGTAATAAGTGAGATACGAAATGGACATGAGCCCAAAGATGGTTAAGCATGGCTCTTTGGGTTTCAACCTCTTAGAAGACATGTTTCAAAATAGATGCAAGGCCCCAGTCACTTTTTTCATCTTGCAATGATCATTGATTAAACTGTTATACTTAAAAGGTCAAGAAATAGTCCCCTCTCCACCATGGAATTAAATACTTATATAGCTTGATTCATTTATTGTCTCAAGCAATACCTATTGATTAGTGCATTGTAAGTGATAATAACTGGATCTACCAATATAATAAACATATGCAAAATCGAGTAGATATTTCTAGTGCCAACTATTTCTCTTAAGATTGTTTTAACCTTTTTCCATCGATCAAAATTGCATAATCCATGAACTAATGAAGTGCAAGTGACAACACAAGGAGGAATGCCTTTATTTATCATCTTTAAGAAAAGCTTCAAAGCATCATCTACCATTATGTCCTTACATAGACTATCAAGGACAATGTTGTAAGTTACTGTATTTAGTTTATAACTACATTTATCCATTGACTTGAGCAACCTAGCAGCTTCGATAATGTTCCCCGTATTGCAAAGTCCAATAATAATTGTCCCATACTTGACTTCAATGGGTTCACAAACTTTAATTCTCATTAGCTTCTTAATAGTCCGTTTAATAATTGTTTCTACTTCTAGTTTTTTGTTTATACTTTCAGTTTTTTGAAAGCTATAGCGGAAAATATTATTTGCCAACTGTTTTAGTTTCGAAAAAAGTGGAAGCAAAACCAACTTTGATAGTGAAAAAGTGAAAACACCAAAAACATGCTTATTCAATTATGGCAACAAGCGGAGCCATTTCAAGTTAATATGATCCAACTATCAGATCCTATTAACAACAACAAAAAATTACTTTTTTCATAAATCAACATTTATTTATATTTTTTTTACATATTTTAGAATAAAATTATATATATATATATATATATATATATATTGATCAGTGCTTTTTATATACATATTTTCTGATAATTACTCTATTGATTTATTATAAAAATACATAAATTATGCTTATATATCTTTATTTAGGCTAACAAATCATCAATCCAAGGGATTAGATATGTTCTATTGCTATTGGCTAGGGTACATTAATTATATGAGAATCTAAAATATGTTTACTATATTTATAAATTGTTTTAGCAAACTGCTGCAGATTCTCAAATTTCCAGAAAAGTGTAAAATGTAACCAAACTTGGGAAGCTCATAACTTGTTCGTTATAACTCGAAATTGGGTGATTCTTGAGCCAATTTCAAGCTTGTAAAACAGAGAATTGAGTCAAAATAATAAAATTACTAAGAGTGTTTCTTAGCATGAGTTGATTATATATGGACTTGTTGAACTCCTTAGACTTAGGATAAGCATCTAGGAAAGGAAGGGCACCATTTAAAATCAATAGCCCTAATTTATATTGAGGTTCTAACGTAAACATACTCAGGGCATTAAGTTTCAAATCTCAACCGATGAAGGGTATAAACTGAGTGAAGGATTGTTTGGAAGCTTTTTAAGGCAAGTACTATACTCGCCCCACTTTTACGTGTAATTTCATTGATTTCATTGCATGTAGTATTTATTGTCTTGAAAAGCATGAGCTTAATCCTTGTGCATATGAGATGATGTTGTGCACTTCTACCATGAACAACATGCCCACTTAAGTAACGTTAAATGACTCGTCAAGTGAAGGAGTTCGAGTATGCCAAAAAGAGGTTATGACCGGTATTCCGGTTTATTATGGATCTAGTATCCATTACCGCATTGTGCACATACGCTCGGAAGAATATTTGCTTCGTCTGGACTATGTTTTAGGACCAGGTAAGTTATGTTTCAATCGTTAAATGCGGGTGACCACTAAGAAGAGGTATTAGTGCATACTCATTTCCTATGCTATATTTGCACGATTTACATTTTACTCGTAGATCGTGATAATGTTATGAAAATCATTTACAAAGTTCACGGGTTCCATGTATGTAATGTTGCTAAGTACAATATGTTAAATTATGTTATTATGTATTCTTAGCTTCAAGAGTATAATGCTTGCTGAGCTTAATTCGCTCATGATTTATTTTATGTGGAATGTTTATAGTTAGTCAGACATCGAGAAAAGGCCACGAGACCTAGACATGTAAAGCACGAAAAGGTAGACTTCGGGGATTTGCTCAACCTCTTTTGATGGATGTTTTTGATGAATGTAATTTGAGTTTAATATCTGATGCTAGTTTGTAATAATTTAATTTATGTTTTGTGGATGAATGTATGTAAAGTAAAGGACGTGGGTGAATGGGTTACCACATATAATGAACCAGCATGACATAATTAGATAAGATAAAATGTGGAAATGGAAGGGAACGTATATATTTCATTAACACCTCAAGTAATGGTTTTGAAGTGGAGGTTTGGCGTGTTACAAATCCTACTCTACACTAATCACTATAGACAAAGATGCAAACAACTTCATGATGCCAGATCAAGAAGAAGCTATCATGAATGTGAGGAAGACTATGGGTGATCTATCTGCCCCATCTCTACAAGACCGCACATCAAGCATTGTTAGGCCAGCTATCCAGGCGAACACTTTTGAGCTAAAACCGGGATTAATCCAAATGCTTCAAAACGCGACTATATTCTATGGGCTATCCAATGAGGATCTCAACCTCCATCTCAACAATTTCTTAGAGATCTGTGATACTTTCAAAGCTAATGGAGCGTCTGCAGACATAATAAGACTGAGGTTATTTCCTTTTTCTCTACTGGACAAAGCAATGTGATGGTTGACTTCCCTACCTGTAGGATCGATCAAAACTTGGGAAGAGATGGCACAGAAGTTCCTTATGCGCTATTTTCCACCATCCAAATCTGCTAAGATCCGTAATGACATCACCACCTTCACATAAATTGTTGGTGAGTCATTATACGAGGCATGGGAAAGATATAAAGATCTGATGAGGCTCTGCCCACACCATGGCCTACCACTATGGATGCAAGTGAAAAAATTCTACAGTAGGATTGATCCCAACTACAGAAGCACCATAGACGCTGCAGCAGGAGGGAGCATAAGCAACAAATCGCTTAAGGAGGCTTCCTAATTGATTGAAAAAATGGCATGTAACAACTGTCGCTGGTCGTCTGAGAGATTTCAACCGAAAAAACACAACGGAGTCCCTAAAGTTGATGTTATATACAGGCTAGAATCGCAGATGAACAAGCTTACAAATATGTTCAGTTCACAGATGAACACTGTTGCAAAGATTCAAGGCGTGACTTGCGAGTTTTGTAGGGGTGACCATGTAAGTACATATTGCCAAAATCCCATACATTCGCTCCTTCAACCGAAAATACCAACTACATTTTCAACTACGGCAGGAACTCTAACTACCCCAGCAACAACAATCCCTATTCAAACACACACAAGTGGCGCAACCATCCAAATTTTCAATGGGGATGACAAAATCAGCAAGCACAACGAGCCACACAACCTGCGATAAAAAATTCTAGATTGGAGGAGATGATGATGCAAATGAACCAATCTTTACAAGAGAACATCAAAAGTACCAATGCGAGGTTCACTCATCAAGAGGCCTCAATCCAGAATCTGGAAAAGCATGTAGGTCAGCTGGCGCAACAAATTTCTGAGCGTCCTTATGGTGTTTGCCCAGCAATACTGAGAAAAATCCAATGGAGAGCACAAATACCATCACCACTTCAATGACCTAAAGTTTGGATAGAAACTATAAAACGAGCGTTTCTTGGGAGGCAACCCAAGCCATGTACCATTTTTTTCGAATTTTTACAGTTGATTTTTTATTTATCGTCAAATTTTCTTGTTTCGTTTTCAATTTTTTTTTTTTTTTTTTTTTGTAAATTCACATCTTGGATGCATAAGAGATTTTTAGGAAGAAGAACGGGTGAAAACAGATCATGTATGAAGAAGTTACAAAAATTTAGCAAAACAAACTAGTAGAGAGTTTTAGGGCCTGCCTGACAACCGTAAATTGGGCCGTAAACGTGACCGTAAGTGGCCTTACAATCGTAAACGAGACTGTAAGGGTCCCAGAATCGGGTTTTTAAGCACAATCGGCCGAGAATCAAGCCACCATCTCAACCTTTGATGCGTTAAAATGACCCATTTCAAACCAAACCTCTATAACTTCAAATCAACCCATGCAAACTCCATACCAAGCTCAAATCTAACTTAGTACACTACTCAAACACCCAAATCGCTAACCAAAACCTCGGATTTCACCAAAATTTTCAAAAATCTTCTGAATTCCACATGTGATGAAAAGCTTAAAATTGTCAAATCCGACGCAATCAAAGGCTTGGCTAAGTTTTTATTACTGGTTGGGAGTTTTCTACTTGTAGGATGCACACTAGGAGGTCATCAAAACGCGGCCGGGACGAATCCTCCCAAGGCCAAACAAGTTGCCCACAAGGTGCTTGGCAAAATGCCCTAACAAACCAACATGGCATAATCTTTCGAGACATCAAGCAAAAGGCTTGGTGCGCTGTCCTAAACAACCGAGGGATCGTCAATACACGCTACATGAACTTCTACGCCCTCCGAGATTTGGACATTCTTGACGATATCAAATGGATGAGCGACCGAGCCAGGTGGACACAATTTATAGAGATAAAAAGCGCCACCTATATCTAACTCGTTTTGGAGTTTTTGAGCAGCTTCACGCTCAATTTAGCCGGCAACAACCAATGGCTCAGTTTTCGATTGATGAACGAGGACTATACACTTTCCATCACCAAGTTCAACGACATTTTTGTCTTCCCCATTGACAACAACTGGATTACACTTACCAATTTTAATGCCAATCAATTCTTATACCAGATTAACGGTTAAGAAAATTCCATGTTGAAGGCCACTAATGTTCACAACCCATGCTTTCGATACATGCAGCGGTTCATGGCTTATACTATTTTAGGCCGAGGATACAGCGACGGAGTTTTTCGCCGTGACGAGCTATACATTTTGAACAACATGTTTCACGAGTGTCATTTCGATACCAGCATCAATTTCCTTCGATACATCAACAAGCAATCCAGGGCGACCAAAGGCGATATTGTTTTCGGTGGCCTGCTTATACTAATTTTCACCCATCTAGGGATTGATTGCTTCGGCCTACTTGAGGCCCAAGGGAGTAACACTATTAATATCGACTCATGTGTCGCTATGCACATGATCGCTCGACAAGGTAATGCATATTACCTTTGCTTCCAGACGAACTACAGGATGTTGCTACCCAGCCTGCGTATGTTGGTATGTGATGAGGCCAATTGGTTCTATCCAGAGGTATTTGACGGCCAGGACCACGATTCACCATATTTTGAGGAAGATGTTGGCATGGGTTCCGATGATTACTTTGATTTCTTCGGCCTCTATGATGATGTTGGCTGCCCACTCATTCCCACCATTCCTACTACTTCCAATGCAGCTGCATATAGCGGAGCTGGACTTAGTGGGACTATGACATCTGCAGGGGCACCCGAGGAGATACGTACTATTCTTTCTCAGATCGAGCAAGAACAAGCCCAGCAGCGAGCTATGATGCAACAGATGTACGATTGACACATATCACAAGGCCACTTTGGACACCCACCTTCCTGATCCAGTATGTTTTCCTTTTTCCCATACGTGTGATTCTTGTGTTACATTGGGGACAATGTAATAGTTAAGCTTTGGGGAGGGATAAACATATTGTTTTTATTGACCACTTATGCTATCCACTATTTTAGGGTGTAAATACTATATTTTCAGTTCAATTTTTAAATTTTTTATCTTTATTTTTGTTTATATTTTTTTTCATCTTTATTTTTGTTGATATTTTCTTTTTAGCAAATTTTATTTTCTATCAATATATTTTCTTTAGTTTTATTTTATTTAAAAAAAAAATCATAAGTTGTTTTTAAATGAAATTCCATGCTTTTTAACCGAAGGAAAAAATGACTGGACTTAGTTTGTTTTTAAAATTATTTGGAACTAGTATTCTACTTTTGAGTATTGATGCTTAGGATTACATGAGTCAAATCTCGCATGCTTAGGTCCTTTATATCCATAATAGGCCTAAGAAATTATGATAATCCCTTGCTATCCTATATTTGGTTTTGAATGTTGTTTCAAATCACTTCCTGTTAACTTCGAAATATTGAAATGCTTCAAGAAAGACTATTAAGAATATGATAAAGTGCTTGGACTTCCTTGGTAACTTTTGAATGCTTTTGAGAATACATGGAAAAATCAAGTGCTCCTTCGAGATCTTAGTATTCAAAGGAACGATTCATGCCGGTAGGTAACAGAAATTGTCCATGCAGTCGGAGGTCTAAAACATTGCGCTTAAGGTAAAAGTCCACCTTAGTATTTTAAATATCTTTGAGTTAATACACGCTGCACATGAGCACCTGGATATGTTTGAATTAAATCATAGGAATCAAGAAAAATTGTAAAAACTTAGACATATTGTGGATACGTGTACTTACGTTGCGCGAAGTTTTGCTTATGTATGATGAAGTATTAATGTCTTAAATTGTAGATCTCTACTCTTAAGTAATTTTCATCACCAACTTTGTCAATTCATAAAATTTTCGGTGGATTTCAATGTTCAAAATCAAGAGGCCAAATTTCCTTGAAATTTATTTTTCATGATTAGTTTGCTTGGGGACAAACAACATTTTAAGCTTGGGGGAATTTGATCAGTGCTTTTTATATACATATTTTCTGATGATTATTCTCTTGATTTATTATAAAAATGAATGAATTAGGCTTATATATCCTTGTTTGGGCTAAGAATTATCAATCCAAGTGATTATATATGTTTTGTTTCTATTGCGCTTACAATGTAGAGAATTGGGCCTAAAAAGGCCTATTTCGGAGAAAAATCGCATTTGACCTAATCTCGAATGAATAAGGATTGCCTGAAATCGAAGAAAAAGCAAAAACCAAAGTCCTGAGGGCCTTATGGCTTGGCTTACAGCCGTAAGCCAGCTCGTAAGGGAGCTTACAGCTGTAAGCCAGGCAGTAAGGTAGGTCGTGCAACTTTTCGTGAATTTTGTTAACTTTTCCAGGAAGTTTTGATCAAGGCGGTTTTGGGCTTTCTTATGTGATTTCAAAGTTCTATTCAAGTAGAAGACCTAATCAAGATCAAATTCAGAGAATATCCAAAGACTACGCCTATATAAACTCCCTCTTAGCTCTCAAAAATATACTTTTCATATAATATATGATCAAGAAGAGATCAAGAGCTCAAGGAGGTGGGAGATCGGAAGGGCTACTACACGAAGACATCTAGCCGACTTCTTATGGGGTTTTCTATCTTTTTTATTGTATTTTGTAGATCAATCATGTTCTAATTTAGGGATATTCTAATTTATCTTTATGCTAAGACGATACGGATCTTATTCATAATTAATTGAAAGTTTATTTTATCTCTATTACGCATTCATATTACTTTCGCATATTTATTGAGTTATAATACATGTTCTTAATGTTTTTGAATACTTTATCAGTATTTAGATGATTTAGGTTAACAAATTGAAGGATGTGACTGTGAAGGTTTGTTAATGACTCAATTGAATCATAACCGGATGTTAAACTTTGTTAGAGACCCTATTTCAAGGTGACCTGTGCGGTTTAGGGAGTAGTTTGGCTTAAAAACGGCTAACAAAACCGGGAATTCCATAAAACGATAATACTCTCTTTATTATTTAAATTCACATAGGAATATGATGGGTTAATAATAGGAGTAAGGTTACTTTCACCAGGAATATGCTAGTATCTAATTTAGGGATATTCCACTGTCATGAATATGTCAAACTAATATCAATTGTCTAATAAAGATAGTAAACCCTAAATTATGATTGAATAAGTTAAGGTGAGATCTTAGCATATACTTAACATATTATATTTATTATTTTTATTTATTTGTTTTGTTTTGTTTAAATATATAAAAATCCAAACTTTCTTGTTAGCTAGATAAAATAGAGATTAAAACTATTGATATATAGTTTACTAGTCTCCATGGGAACAATAATCTTTTATATTATAATTTGATTGGTGTACACTTGCACTCTAATCCAACACGATCATATATATATATATATATATATAAACTTCTTTGTGATATATCAATTGAAAACTAATGTCTTCCAGTATCTTACTTTACAAGACTTTTAAGAACATGTTAAATTTATTTTTAACTTGAAAATTTAATTTTCTTAAATTAGAAAAATATTGTATTTAACTAAATTCTATTTTATTTAGATAATAAATTAGAATATTTAAAGAATATTATTTTAATTCTTTTTAATGATTTGAATATCATTATGATGTAATTACATATCATATTTATTGTTTTTAAAATGTCGTATATTTTTATACGAATGTTATAGTCATATTATATCCAAACGATGAAGTATTTTAAGGTTAAGAATACCCCAGGATAAATACGAGGAATAATTGGACAGAATAAGTCAAATGACAAATTGTCAAATAATGACAATTTTGCCCTTTTGAAATTTTGCCCCGAATAATGTCATTTTAAATTAGGAAAATTCCAAGATGCTTAGGATTATTTTGAGAGTGAGCGACCTATTTTAAAACGATGCTACTAACGATAGACCGCTATTTTAAAATGATAATACTAACGATGATACTAACGATGATACTAACATTAGTATCGTTATTTTAAAATAGGTCGCTCACTCTCAAAATAATCCTAAGCATCTTAGAGTTTTTTCAAATTTAAAAATGACATAAACACACACAAAATTTCAAATGGCAAAATTGTCATCATTTGACAATTTGTCATTTGACTAATTCTATCCAATTTATTTTTCGTATCTATCCCGGGGTATTTTCAATCCTAAAATACTTCATTGGATCCTTGTTCGGATATAATATGAATATAACATTCATATTTAAAATATACGATAATTTAAAATAGTAAATACGATGTGTAATTACATCGTAATGATGCTCAAATCATCGGAAGGAATTTAAAATAATATTCCTTTAATATTCTAACTTATTATTTAAATAAAATAAAATTTTATTAAATAAAGTATTTTCTAATTTAAAAAAATTTACTATCAAATTTAAAATAAAATTTTAACATGCTCTTTTTGAATTTTTCCAACTCAGTGGTATTGTAGTAAATAAGGGTTAATGACAATTTTGTAAATAATGCTGCAGTGACATTTTGGTAATTTTATTGCAGAGGGGTATTTTTCTCATTTGGGCAAAAAGGATATTTTTGTAATTTGTCATCAAGGATATTTTGGTAATTTCACATAGAAGGGCAGTTTTGTAATTATCCTTCCGAAATATATTAATAAAAGTAATAATAATAATAATAATAATAATAATAATAATAATAATAATAATAATAATAATAATATTGGTAAAAATAATAATTATGATAATAATAATAAAAATAACATTAATAATAATAAAAATAACATAATAATAATACTGATAATAATATTAATAATAATAATAATAATAATAATAATAATAATAATAATAATAATAATAATAATAATAATAATA
>JAUMHB010048003.1:0-17087 GCA_032359685.1 Pittosporum tobira
TGGTTTAGAGTTGACTTTTAGACTTGAGGTGGGGCGATGCAATTTTGGTGAAACCATAGGTGGTAATTTGCATTTTATCCTAAAATTTATCCTTTATTCACAAAATTTGAGAATGAGATTTTGTTTGTGGGACGGAGGAAGTAAAACCTTAATTCATGATCTGGTCATGTTTTAGCTAGTCTATTGTTATGCTATACTAAGTACCGGCTTTGTGACATTATGTTGTGCAGTCAATCGCTGCAGAATGGGCAGGTACCCATCTCTCTGGTGAATCCAAGATGTTATTCTTCGAGTGGAAGATAACAAACAAACATGGACGGCCAAATCTGTTAATAAAGGGATTGGTAGTGGATTGAGTGGTGGCCCGAAGAATTTCGCTATTGACAATGCCTTGGAAGAATCTGATGTTTGTCTTCTTAAGATGGCTGATGAAACAAAGCATGATGTCCTGTCCAAGGAGGTGATTCCAGCAACCCTTTTGGGCCCTTCTTCTTCAAGGGCTAGAAAGCAACCAAAGAGAGAATAAAACAAGGGGTGCGCACCGGAAACTGCATTGCTGTGTTTTGGAAACTTTGAATGTTCGTAAAATTATGTTTTCAGGATTATATTTTAGTGCTCCATATTTGTAAACTTGGATATATTGCTGTTTGGTGTTTGATTGCATTGTGAATTGTAGCTTTGATGAAATTGCTATCCACTTTGATTTTTGTTCAAGATTAGATTTGGCAAGTCATGACTGATGATGATCCTTAATTAATAGTGCTTTTGCCTCTTGATAGATGTTTTATACAGGGCTGTGGTATAGCCAAGTTCTCGTTGCAATCATGAAATGTTTCAAATTTAAAAAAAAAAAAAAAAAAAATATTTTAACTATTTATTTTCTTTCAAACGGCAACATGGAAATTTTTATCCGTGAACCTTAATCAAAAGATATGGGTTGAGAATAAACTCCACAAAGCATGCATTGAGATTACATTTTAAAAATCCAAGATCAAAATTCACAAATTTTAAACTGAGAATAAAGAAATTCATATAGAACAACTAATGGATTCATTGATGGTGAGAATGATAAACAGTACGTGTAAACTTGGTAAGCAAACTTATTCGTTAAGGCTAACTTAAGACAGTATTGCGGCTACGTAAAGAAAGTGAAAATCATAATTGATTTTCAGAGTTGGTAAATGATGATTTATCGGTAATAATTTGAATTGGGTACTCTTCCACCAAGTTTATAATCACAACCAATTTTATATCAAGTATCGACTTACAGCCAATGAGATCATAATCCAATAGTTAAAACTGAGTTTATGAGATCCTCACTTCTTAGAGGTCTTAGGTTCGATTCCTAGTTATGCCATGATTATTTGCCCACCCACTATTGTGGGATAGTATTACCCCTTATTAGGTGGTCTCTCTCCCATGATTTGAGTTGAACATCTTACGTATGTTTGGTAGAACCATTGCCCCATCCCCTAAAAAAAAATGTATCGACTCACATATGAACAATCAGTCCCATAATAAAAGAAATTATCCCTTAATTAAATAGGAAATAGAGAAATTAATAAAAATTCACAGATTACGAGAGACTCAAACATGAAACACAAATGTTGTGCTTTAGTTCCCAATCCTTATAGAAAAGGAATTGAATAAAATTTTACATGTGCTTATAAAAATTAAATATATTGTTAGCACTAAAATCTATGCTGAAAATGAAAAAGATGTGGGATGAGTATTGAATGTTTATTTACCATATAAGAGGTGAGTTTCAATTATTCTATTTTTAACCCCATTTTAAATTTAAATTTTAGTATTAGGTAAATATTTTATTCCCACAACCACTATTTTTTAATATAAATTTCATTAAATTCATTTTTTTTTGTAAATAATGAGAATCAAACACATTATAAGAAATCTCAAGTTCTTAATCGTAATTATTGGGCTAAGACTAATCAAAGACACATCATTAAAGCTTTACTATTTCAAATATTCGATATAAGGGTCTTGGTTGACTATATATCTATGGACAGTATATTAGAGACATAATTGCAAGAAAAATTAGCTTTCATTAGAAATTATTTTGACCACTTTTGGGTCAATATTGTGACGAACAGAAAAGTTTACCATTTATAAGCATCCAAAAATTTTGGTCGTCAATAATTTCAACATTATAACAGTTGATCAATTTTGCCAATTAAACTTTTACAATACATTTTTTCAAGATTTACTCACGTGGAAACTTAGCACAAACTTATTTTATTCATATGTTCTTTTCATTATTTCACTTCAGGATACAACTTAACCTCGTTATACCCTGCTACACTTATTAGCGATCTCCATCAAATCTGGCTCTTGATCTCAACTTTACTGTATTTTCAACATTTTCTTAATCTCTATTCCTATACCTAACTGAAAAACATAGAAAAATATAGCAACGAATGAGCAATATATCTTATCAAATAACTACTCTGAATTCAAGCGTATAAAAATATTTTTTGCTAAAATAATTTTTCAAGTTTTTTACAAATAAAATAAAAGGAAATGAAAGTAGCTTTCAACATTAATAAGGACATTACCCATGAAAAATCTCTTTTTGAAAATTACTTAAACTTTCTTAAAATAGGTCAACTAAATGTATCAGTTTTAAAAGCAGTTGTTAACTTCGAAAATAGAAATATTCTCCAAAATAAATTCCAGTATGAAAAAGTCTTTTGGGAAAAACTTATACTTCAATTATCTTTCAATTCTCAAAAGGGTCCAATTGAATAATTTAAATTCAAAGGTCTTTAACAGTTGAATGATATAAGAATAAAATCAATTTACAGTGACTGAGGGATCAAAGATCCAGAACTTCTCCACAACTAATCAAACACAAAGTAAGATTAACAATTCTCCACAATCCACAGGTGATATGATCAACTCCGTAGACACTTACAATTGCTAGCAATGTAACTACCGAAATTCATCGATAGGGTCCCGGCGTACACCGATCTTACCATGTTCATACTTAGTCATTAATTTTTAACATAAAATTTTTCATCATTTCAATTACACCATTCATATGCCCACAATTTAGAAAGACATTCAATAAAAATAAACTTATATACGAAGATTTATTCTTCAAAATACTCAGCTTATACCACAAATAATTCCAAGAATAATAAAGAGTCATTTCAAATTCAGATAATAATGATAATTTATAAATATGTTCCATGAGAATATTAAAATTTACAGAACAATTTAACATATTTTAAAGTAGGGGCATTCCGAGTAGAGGAAGAAGAAAAAGACTTGTCTATCCTCCTGCATAGCACATATACCAGTTCCAAATCCAACTTCATTGTAAAATAATCCAATCATTCTTTATAGTTTCCTACTTCTGGATCAAGTATAGCTCGTACCTCCGGAATTTTTAACATATATACAGTACAGTGTTTCATTAGCATTATGAGACCATACAAAATGTTACAATGCATGAACAATCCCTAAACCCTTACTAACATTCCTACACTTTGTACAGAAAACATAACGATACTTTCTAATTGAAATATTTATATGTGACATTAATTTTTAAGACTACGGATTATTCTTGATCTCCTTATGACTTTTATTATCCAACTCAATATCATTTACAGCTCCTGGGGTATTAATCTGTGACACCCCAGAAATTCGGAAAAGAAAATTTACAAAAATGTATTTTCTTGGGATTTTATGCAAGGATTATATGGGCTAGTTATTTTTAAGGTGATTAAAATTTTCTTTGGGATTTAGAATTGATGAAGAATTTTATTTTAATGTTGCTTAAGAATTTTGCCAAGAAGTACAAAGGTTTAATGTGCACATGAGATAATGTAATGTGCTAAGGGTGTTCAAAAATAATTTTAAGGCATCCAAGAGGCCATGGGGCTGGCCACTTATGTGGTGGGGAGTGTGTGTGTGTGTGTGTGTGTGTTTGCAAGCGTGAGGGAATGGAAAAAAAATAAAATAAAATAAAAAGTAGAGAAAGAAGTGGCTTCCTTCAGAAGCCAAATCTACTTGACAATCATATAAGCAAGTGATATATATAGGCACACATGTGTTCAATAAGGTGAGAAGGACTAATAATATTAAGACAAGTTAGGAAACACTTGTCTTAACCATCTAGGAGAAAAGAAAAGAAGCAAGATATTTTTGAGGCAAGGAGGATGGTAAGGCACAACAAAAAGGGGAGGGTCTGGGTCTCAGTTTCTTCAACTTCCAACAATAGAAAGAGAGGGAAAAATAGAGAAAGAGAAAAAGCCATAGAAACTTGTATTTTCTTGGCACCCCTAGTGAAAATTTATGCATAAACCACCATCAAAGTTTATTTAAAAACCTAGTATATTTCAAGATGAGCAAGGAAGACACTAGTTTGAGGACATGGCAAGCTTGGTGTGGCCAAAGTCTTGAAAATAAGGTGATCAAGGACAAGGGAGGCAAGAAGGAGATCCAAGGACATAGCACCAAGGACTAAACTATGATTCAAGAGCCAAAGGTATAACCCTTTAAACCCTAGCTCAGGTTGTGATTATCATGATAGTTAAGTTGGTAAAGTAGTTAATTATTGAAGATTCATGGATTGATTAATTGATTTGTTGGTTTAAATGATTGGTTAAATTAGAATATTAATAATTATGATGGTTCATTGGTTGATCATGGTTGGATATAACATCATTTAGAGGTATAATTATGTTTACAATGAGGTATTAAAGCTTAGGAAAGGATTAAAGAAAGTTTAAGACAATTTTGGTAATGTGCGGAATCTAAAAATTGCCACTGACAACCATGCTATGAAAACCATATAAAATAATTGGCTAGTCTAATGAATTTGAAAATTTTACTGCATGTCATGTTCTAAAAATCATATAAAATAATTTACGCGTACGTTGCCTTCGAAAATTTTACACAGCATATTAACTTAGTCTATTTTATGTTCCACAATTTTAGGCAAAACGGAGGTCATTTGATATTTTAATAAATTACTGGAAAAAGACTGTAGAAACTTTCTGAAATTTTGGAAAATCTGGATTTTTGGGCAAATTTCGAAATTCATGGAAAATAATCTACTGGTCAAAAATTCATGAAAAATTTTCAAGGCATACTTGGACAAGTCTAGTTTTATTTTTTTTTGAGGTCTTTTAGTATTTTATTAAATTTTCCAAAGTAGGTTGCAGAAACCCACTGCAGAGCAAAATTTTATGGAAAATTTCCTAAATTTGAAAAGTGATATCTCTTTCATAATTAATCGAAATTCAGTAGTTTCTGAGCTTATGTGTATCTTTGTAAGTGTAAAATTTGAGAAAAATAAGTTTGTTGCTGAACGGTTTTTATAACGAAAGTTATACGCGTTTAAGTACAATTGACTCATTAAAATTGAAATTGGGCATTAATTGAATAAATATATAAAAAAGGATTATGAGGCATAAAGATTCCTAAGGTCACAAATATAAAACCATTTATGAATATAGGAATTCATTTAAAGGTCAGGGAAAGCTCTAAGGTTAATTAGAACTCAAATGAGGCAAGTACATTATTCGTCCATTTTCTCACGTATAATTTTATTGTTTCATTATACGTGCATGTTTTTATTGGCATGAATGCATGAGATTGATTCACTTGTGCATATGAGAATTAAACGGTCATTTGAATGTTGTGCATTTCAATCATAAATGGTGTTGTGACCACTTCGACCTTTGACCAAGTCCAAACCTTACTTCCAGCTGGGCACACGTCGGCAAGAGTAGGTTTACCTGAAACACAAGCAACACAAGGGGTCTGTTCCCTCGTTCCCCTCTCTGATGCTTAAGTTAGTTGAGATTAAGGTGGTAATCTGAATATTAAGTAGGAGATGGTGGGGTTTACCAGTGTATTTTGAGAGGGGTTTTGCTCCAGTGAGTTTGTCGGCCGGTTTGTATTTTTGCAGAGTATAAGCTATTTTGTGTGTTCCGAGCGGGATCCCCCCTTTTGTGCAAAGGAGGTGGTATTTGTAGAGTTTGCCTTGGCCTGCAACCCGATAAAGTAGGCATGGTGTGTCTGCTGGCGTGTTTGCTTTGAGTTGACAGCAAGTATAGTGTGCCTCCTTTGAGTTGACAGGGCTGCGAGGTTAGGCAGCTGATTGGACACCGCCTGGGAACTTATTTTGTGGCCTTTGGGGAGTTTAACCCGGACCAGGTAGAGTCGGGCCTGATCGATGGGGTGGATTGGGCTCGCTGTCCAGGGAGGCCTAGGCTCAAGGCGCACAGTCTAAAGTCCTCGTCGGTGAGGGTCTGGCCAGACTAAAGGAGGTGCGAGACCATTCAGGCGCCAATGACCGAGCTCGATCATTCTGGATGTCGAGAGTCGGGCTTGATACTTTCGAATGTCGAGAGTCGGGCTTGATCCTTCCGGATGTTGAGGGTCGGTTAGGTGAGCTGCTACGTGGGATGCCACATTGCCCTAATTAGGGCCAAGGTGGAAAACGTAACCCTAATTTGGGGACGATCTCCATCAATATCCCCCCAGCCCGGTGGGATACTTTAGTATGCCGGCGGGCTCTAAGTCCGATCGTTCTTCGAGTGTTTGAGGTGGAGATTTCGCCACGTTTGCACAGGGCCGGGACCCAGGCTGCTCATAGGAGCCTGGGTTTTGAATTTTTGTCAGCATGCGTACGCCTTTTCACAGCATTTAATGAGACCTCACTTCGCACGTCTTCTGATGTCATTAATTTTTGCGTGATAATTATTCTTTTGGAAGGCGTGGGAATACGACTATTATTTAATAGCTGTTGGATCTTCGAGGGGGAACCCCAATCATCGGGTTGGGGTGTCTATAAAAGGGGGTGGAGTGCCCCCATTTCTCACTTTGCCTTCACCGAAATTTGGACTGCCTTTTGCCGGAGAAGTACTGTGTCGTCGGGAAACCTTGAAACTTCCAAATTTTTACCAAGTAAGCCATCTTTTGACTCTCACTTTTTTTCTAATTTTAGTTACCTTTAGACCCTATTAGATGGCCCAAGATAGGAGCTTTGAGGTAGTTAACGTAGTTGAGGAGGAGGAGGCGGTGGTTATAGAATTCGTCGTCGCGAGCGTTGGTGGCTCTTGTGTGCAGGAGGCGGCAGGGCCCAGCGGCAGGGTGGTGGTTCCTCCGAGGGACTTGCCTGGAGATGGGGCGAGTCCAAGTGAGGTGGACGGTGGGGAGGCCGAGTCGGATAGTGGCTCTGGAGATGAAGTTGAAGATCTCGGAGGGAAGGCGGAGTACGAAGACCGAGTCCGCCATCCGGACTGCAATATGCATAGTTTGTTGACCTGTCGCCAATTGGAGGTGATTATTGAGGAGTACTAGATCCCGGAGGAGTATGGGGTTAGACTCCCGAAGGAGGGGAGTACATCCACAGTAGGTCGGAGGGGATCTGGGTAGAGGTTAGCGAACACCATCTAAGGGGACCTTGCTTCCAATTGGGCACACATCGGCAAGAGTAGGCTTACTTGAAACACAAGCAACACAAGGGGTTTGTTCCATCGTTCCTCTCTCCGATGCTTAAGTTAGTTGAGATTAAGGTGGTAATCTGAATATTAAGTAGGAGATGGTGGGGTTTACCAGTGTATTTTGAGAGGGGTTTTACTCTAGTGAGTTTGTCGGCCAATTTGTATTTTTGCAGAGTATTAGCTCTTTTGTGTGTTCAGAGCGGGATCCCCCTTTTTGTGCAAAAGAGGTGGTATTTGTAGAGTTTTCCTTAGCCCGCAACACGAAAAAGTATCTGCTGGCGTGTCTGCTTTGAGTTGACAGCAAGTATAGCGTGCCTCCTTTGAGTTGACAAGGCTACGGGGTTAGGCGACTGATTGGACACCGCATGAGAACTTGTTTTGTGGCTTTTAGGGAGTTTGACTCAGACCAGGCAGAGGCGGGCCTGATCGATGGGGTGGATTGGGCCTGCTGTCCAATGAGGCCTAGGCCCAAGGTGTATAGTCTAAAGTCCTTGTCGGTGAGGGTTTGGCCATACTAAAGGAGGTACGAGACCATTCAGGGGTCGATGACCGAGCTCGATCCTTCTGGATGTCAAGAGTCGGGCTTGATCTTTTTGGATGTCGAGAGCTGGGCTTGATCTTTCCGGATGTCGAGGGCCGGTCGACTGAGCTGCCACGTGGGATGCCACATTGCCCTAATTAGGGCCAAGGTGGAAACCATAACCCTAATTTGGGGACGATCTCCATCAATGCCCCCCCAGCCCGGTGGGATGCTTTAGTATGCCAGCGGGCTCTGAGTTCGATCATTCCTCGAGTGTCTGGGGTGGAGATTTCGCCACGTTTGTATAGGGCCAGGACCCAGGCCGCTCGAGGGAGCCTTGTTCTCGAATTTCTGTCAGCGTGCGTACGCCTTTTCAGAGCATTTAATGAGATATCGCTTCGCACATCTTCTGATGCCATTAACTGTTGCATGATAATTGCTCTTTTGGAAGGCGTGGGAATACGACTGTCATTTAATAGTCGTTGGATCTTTGAGGGGAAACCCCAACCTTCGGGTTGGGGTGTCTATAAAAGGGGGTGGAGTGCCCCCATTTCTCACTTTGCCTTCACCGAAATCTGGACTGCCTTTTACCGGAGAAGTAATGCGTTGTCGGGAACCTTGAAACTTCGAAGTTTTTACCAAGTAAGCCATACTTTGACACTCACTTTTTTCCAATTTTAGCTACCTTTAGACCCTATTAGATAGCCCAAGATAGGAGCTTTGAGGTAGTTAATGTAGTTGAGGAGGAGGAGGTAGTGGTTATGAAATTCGTCACCGCGGACGTTGGTGGCTCTCGTGTGTAAGAGGCGACAAGGCCCAGCGGCAGGGTGGTGGTTCCTTCGAGGGACTTGCCTGGAGACGGGGCGAGTCCGAGTGCGGTGGATGGCGGGGAGGCCGAGTCGGAGAGTGGTTCCGGAGATGAAATTGAGGATCTCGGAGGGGAAGCAGAGTACGGAGACCCGGTCTGCTGTCCGGACTACAATATGCATAGTTCGTTAACGCGTTACCGATTGGAAGTGATTATTGAGGAATACCAAATCCCGGAGGAATATGGGGTTAGACTCCCGAAGGGGGGGAGTACATCCACAGTAGGCTGGAGGGGATTTGGGTAGGGGTTAACGAACACCATCTTAGGGGACCTTGCTTCCAACTGGGCACACATCAGCAATAGTAGGTTTACCTGAAATACGGGTAACACAAGGGGTTTGTTCCCTTGTTCCCCTATCTGATGCTTAAAGTAGTTGAGATTAAGGTGGTAATCTAAATAGTAAGTAGGAGATGGTGGGGTTTATCGGTGTATTTTGAGAGGGGTTTTGCTCCAGTGAGTTTGTTGGCCGGTTTGTATTTTTGCAGAGTATTGGTTCTTTTGTGTATTCAGAGCAAGATCCCCCCTTTTGTGCAAAGGAGGTGGTATTTGTAGAGTTTGCCTTGGCCCGCAACCCGATAAAGTAGGCATGGCGTGTCTGTTGACGTGTCTTCTTTGAGTTGACAGCAGGTATGACGTGCCTCCTTTGAGTTGACAGGGTTGCGGGGTTAGGCGGCTAATTGGACACTGCCTGGGAACTTGTTTTGTGGCCTTTGGGGAGTTTGACCCGGACCAAGTAGAGTCGGGCCTGATCGATGGGGTGGATTGGGCCTGCTGTCCAAGGAGGCCTAGGCCCAAGGCGCACAGTCTAAAGTCCTCGTCTGTGAAGGTCCGGTCAGACTAAGGGAGGTGCGAGACCATTCAGGGGCCGATGACCGAGCTCGATCCTTACGGATGTCGAGAGCCGAGCTTGATCCTTTCGGATGTCAAGCGCCGGACTTGATCCTTTCGGATGTCGAGGGCCAATCGGGTGAGCTGCCACGTGGGATGCCACGTTGCCCTAATTAGGGCCAAGGTGGAAACCCTAACCCTAATTTGGGGACGATCTCCATCACATGGCATGCCCCATAAGAAGCTTAAAATGATTTCGAATGAATAAACGGAGATTGAGTATGCCAATGATGAGTAAGACCAATGTATTCTAGGACCCTATGAGAGAAATCATGTAGTGCAGGAGAATGTTATTTGCTTGGTGTGAACTGAGTGTTAAGATCAGGCGAATGCATGAGAAAGTAAAGTAAGTTGAGCATACTCACATGTTATTTTTATGTTGTTGCATGGTTTATATTGTAGTTCGTAGATCATGCTACCATTCTAGAACTCTTTGTTTGCCATGGGTTCAAAGTAGTTTTAATTTCAAAATTTCAGCAATTTTTATAAATGCTTTAAATTATTGTTATTTAACATTGAGAGTTATGTAATTGTTGAGTATTAGTCGCTCACTCTTGTATATGTTTTACATATTATAGCTAGATTGGACCGAGGGGAGACTTTTCTAGAGCCCGATTATTCACTTACTGTATCAAGAAGGTAGTATTTCTGGGGTCTTGTCTGACCTGAGGCATAAACGGACATATGCTCACTCTTGTGGTGCGTGTTTTTTTTTTTGGCATTTCATAATAACTACTTCACTCTATACCTAATAGTAATAATAATATGTTCCTATTATATATAAATTTAGCTAAAGTCATTTATTTATTATTTATTTATTGAGATATGTGATATGAGTGGATATGATTTATAATAAATATCAACTTTGAATTATGAATATAAATTTATTTAAATTTAATCAATAGCATTGATAATAAATAACATAAGACACTTAAAAGTCTCTTATCTATTTTTTCCCTAACTATTACCTTTTTCTTTTTATTTTTTTGCTTCCCAATTTATTTCATTGTACAAAAAGAGTCTTTTTTTTTTTACTTTTCTTTTTTCTTATGACTTTTACAAAACTAAAACTAAAATTTAAAAATAGGTATTCAGAACTTTATGTAACTTAATAATATTGCATAAAATATGGGACATAAATTACATATTTTTTTTTTATTAAAAATGATTTTTAAAATTTTAAATCAAAAAAAATATTATAAGTACCATGGTCGAAGCCCGTGAAGTTTTCCTAGTTGAAGAAAAAAAAAAAAAGGTAACGGATATAATATTCTAGCCCAACAATTTGCCTCTTTTATTTACTCACAGCAGCCGCCAGAAGGCAGAGACGCAGTGTGGTAACTTCAGCAAGTGACCTCTTCTGACTTTAGCAGTGGACAAAATAAAAAGAATGAGGCAAAGATAGAAATTGAGTTACCCTAAATAATAATAGAGTACAATAAATAATTATATTTTTCGTCTATCCAAAAAATATAAAATTAAATTGGAAGTTGATGTATTATTATCCCAGGGTCAGAAACTTACTTTGCGGACTGAAAACATATATTCCCTCCATCCAAAAAAAAATTAGGCTTGACTCATCATTTTGTGCGACAAAATAATGAGTCAAAACTCATTTTTTTTTTGGACAAGGAGTATTTTTTATTTTTATTATGAAAACGACTTGAATTCGGGACATGGGGGTACTTCATGCAGTAGTACTGAAGGATAAAAGATATATTGAAATAGAAATTTAAACAGTATTTTAAATTTATTCACTGTATAAATGATTTATTTCCGGGCTACCGAGTGAATGCGCGGACATGGAAATTGATTATGACGGTTGCGAAGCAAGAACCATGCTTGCTAAATAAGAAACATAGCAATCAACAAGGACTCTACCTCCCCCGGTAACAACCTGGACATAAGGAATCCCCTATATTGGAAAAGCTTCCCAGTGTATCTAGATCGATCTATGTATCCACAATTACTAGAAGAAATGTTAAAGAAATAAGGCCCATGCCCTTGCCAAGAACAACTTCTATGACTAAGCTCCTGCGTGCTTCATGCTACCAGCCACTGAAAGAGTTGTTGAAAAATGGACTTATAAATTGATTTGAGTGGACATGAAAATCAAACAGCTCAATCGTTCCCATGGATTCTTTTCTCTACACTCCACTGATTGTGCTTTTCGTTTCTTTCATCTTTTTCTACTATGCTTTCAGCCGAAAAATTAAAAATACAGAAAGTATCAAAGAAGCTCCTGAACCAGCTGGCGCATGGCCAATTATTGGCCACCTCCATTTACTAGGTGGTGGTGATCAGCTTCTCTATCGAACGCTCGGAGCCATGGCTGAAAAGTACGGCCCAGCATTTAATATCCGGCTTGGTAGTCGACGTGCCTTTGTGGTTAGCAGTTGGGAAGTAGCAAAGGAATGCTTTACGGTTAATGACAAGGCACTTGCTACCCGTCCCACTACGTTAGCCACAAAGCATATGGGTTACAACTCTGCCGTATTTGGGTTCGCTCCCTATAGCCCATTTTGGCGCGAAATGCGAAAGATTGCAACCCTAGAACTTCTCTCCAATCGTCGGCTTGAGATGCTCAAGTACGTCCGAGCATCTGAGCTTGATATTGGGATTAAGGACCTCTACCACTTGTGGGCGAAAAATGGCTCTAAGCCCGTCCTAGTTGACCTTAAAGGGTGGTTCGAAGAACTGACACTAAATGTTGTGGTTAGAATGGTTGCTGGAAAACGATATTTTGGTGCTGGAGCTGCTATCGATGATGGCGAAGCCAAGCAGTGCCAAACAGCAATTACCAAGTTTTTTCATCTGATTGGTATTTTTGTTGTGTCAGATGCACTTCCTTTTCTGTGGTGGTTGGATTTGCAGGGACATGAGAAGGAAATGAAGAAGACAGCCAAGGAGTTGGATTCGGTACTTGAAGGTTGGCTTGAAGAGCATCGCCAAAGGCGAAAAGCTGGTGAGGTTAAGACTGAGAGTGAAAAAGACTTTATAGATGTGATGTTGTCCCTTCAGGAAGAAGGACACCTCTCAAATTTTCAGCATGATTCAGATACTAGCATCAAGTCTACTTGCCTGGTAAGATTTATGTGAATTGTATGAGTAATTAAGTATTGACATTTGCAATTGAATCAGTCAATATATATGGTATCCGGATTCGGTAAAGTAAAAAATGAATTGACCGTGGCTAAATCTAACATGAATATGTCGCATGAGTAACATAGTCTCGGATGGTAATAACCTTTGATATTTGGCAATGCAGTAGAATGCTTACCTCCTATGCCATGAAACATTTTCCTATAACATTGACAAATGATCGATCGATCCTTAACGTCATCAAGTACAAATTTAAATAGAACATAGAGGTCCATTTTCTGATTGAGATTTTTGGTTTGATAATTTGGATCGTAAAATTTTCTATAATAAATTTTTTGCAGGCACTTATTCTTGGAGGTAGTGATACCACTGCAGGCACTTTGACCTGGGTAATTTCGTTACTCTTGAACAATCCTGACGTGTTGAAGAAAGTTCAAGAAGAGTTAGACCTCCATGTTGGTGTTGAGAGGCAAGTCGACGATTCAGACATAAAAAATCTCGTGTACCTTCAAGCTGTTATCAAGGAGACGTTGCGCCTATACCCAGCTGGTCCCCTATTAGGACCCCGAGCCGCCATGGATGATTGCACCGTAGCTGGATATAATGTTAGGGCTGGCACTCGTCTTATTGTCAACATATGGAAGCTCCAAAGGGACCCGAATGTTTGGACAAATCCATCGGACTTCAAGCCTGAGAGGTTTCTGACAAGCCATGCACATGTTGATGTAAGAGGCCAACAATTCGAACTTATGCCATTTGGCTCAGGCAGACGCTCTTGCCCAGGGGTGTCATTTGCGCTTCAAGTTCTGCACCTGACATTCGCCCGCCTTGTTCATGCCTTTGATTTGACGACCCCATTTGATAAGCCTGTTGACATGACTGAGAGTCCGGGTTTAACCATTCCCAAAGCAACCCCATTACAGGTCCTACTTAGTCCTCGCCTTACTGGCAAGCTTTACGGCTGTTGAAATGTCTCCTGTGGATGGTTGGAGAGGCAGTCTAATGAAAAGGTGCCCGATATAAAGGCTTGTTTTGTTTTAACCATTCAGTCATTTTAATATTTTCTTGGATAGTTAAGTAAGTATTTTCTTGTCTGGAAGCTTTTAGTGGATAAGCCAATTTATTGGCCTAATCCCACACTTCCTAATATGTCCTGTTTACTTTTTAATAAATGTTTTGACTCAGAACCCAACAAAAATCTACCGAGTCGCATGAGTTTCTCTCATGCCTCTGGTTTTTGTACAATAATTGAACATGGTTTGTTCATTAATCCAATATCAGCTCTGAGTTTTCTCCTTTTTTGTACCTAGCTGGAAATAGAAAAACAAGAATGCGGTTAAAAATATATTTTGAATAATAAAAATGAAGAAATTTCCATAACAAAAATCTAGAAATAAATGAATTAGAATAAACCAATTAACCGAGTGATCCGTTATGTTGAGCATGCCAAACAACATAACTTTGTGGCGTCTCAGGTTCCGGTAACCTAAAAAGATGATCACTAACTGAACCTCAACAGAGCAAATTACAAACTATATGTGTTAACCACAGCCACAGCCACTTCTATCTACTCTAGGCATTCTTCCTTGTCAATTTACAATATTACATAATATATAATCATGATTCAATCATGTTGAAATAAATGTCTCATACTAAGAATCTAAGAAAGTGTGATCTAATTTATATACTTGAGAGGTATTTCTACTTATAAACAATTGGTTTTAAGTTAGACGTTTCAACATAGTATCGAAACTTAAGAACACTTAATCGAAAGTGAACATGTATCACACTTTCTTAATTGGAAGAGAATCACACTTCCTTAATTTGAAGAGAATCACACTTCCTGAAGAATAGGAAGGGAATCGCATACTGTATGACAACTTTTCTGAAAGAAAAAAGAAAAAAAGAAAAAAGAAAAGAGAATCATGCTTCCTTAATTGGAAGTTAAATCACACTTCCTTGAGAATAAGAAGAGATGTATGTTAAGATAAATATCTCAAGTAAGTAAAAAAATAGTATCCAATTTATACATTTCAGAGGTCTATCAACTTATAACCAATTAATTTTTAGTTTGATGTTTCAACTAATCAAATTACCAATTTATAATAAAATATTCAATTAATTATTCTTGATCAATCTCTGAAATTCTTATCTTCCAAACCTTTCGATGGTCCCGGGTTAGTAGGCAGTAGGATCAGACCCAGAAGCCCAGACAAGCACTCTCCCAATGCCCGATTCCACATACAGAAGAATGCTCAGGCTTGGTGGATTAATCTAAACAGTAGAGCATAAATTACCCAACTACTCACTATGCTTCTAAATAAAGTAATAGTTTCAAATATCTAACATAATGAAATCAAAAAACTAAAACTGCAAATTTGGATATGAAATTGGAAGTGCATCAACTAATGATTGGAAAAGCATAAAAATAAACTAAATGAAGATAAAGATATTGGTATAATACAGAGGGATCATGGTAGATACACTCTGAATGATTGTATGGTCAATATTTTTAGACAAAATAATATTATTTTTGTTAAAAATATGTAACAAAATAATGTATTTTTATTAAAAATATTGATCTTACAAGATACATAACATTGCATCTTCCTTCTCCTCTAACCCAAAAATTGAAGTGAATTTAGGAAGAAATTAAATGTAGAAGAACAATTTGCACAACTCCCAAAGATTTCAAGCTATAGCCCCAAAATAACCTAAAGAACAAAATACCGATTTCAAGCCATAGCTCGAAAATAAGTTTAGACTCGAACAAAACTAGGACAAAATACTGATTTCAAGCCATAGCTCGAAATAAGCTATATAACAAAATTAGACTCCGTCAAATTAGATATGATGGTATAAACCTGAAGAATACCCCCCCGCGGCGACCACCTTCATAACTTGGAACAGAGTTAATGGATCCAATAAGAAATTGACTCAAGAATATTATCATTTCGTGCGACGGTTTGAGAATATTTTATTAAATCGTGAATGAGGGACCTAGCTCTCCTCCAATCCACCCCCCTTCAATTTTCCTCAATGTAGTATTTAATTGTTGACACATGGCATTAAATATATATATATATATATATATATATATTTTAAGTGATTGGTGGCAATGATTTTACTGTGTTATAAAGTCATCAATCTGTGTAGATACCCATTTTTGCTCTAGATACCTTAGTTAAAATTAGTTTTTTTTTTTTTTTTTTTTTTTTTTTCAATTCTTAAGATTTGATTTAAGTTATAATATGAGAGAATGTCTGGAAAAATTGAAAAGAAATAAAACCTGCTCAGCCACTAAGTAGTACTAGCTGGAACTATCTGCAAAATTGAGGAGGTTGGCAAGCTGAGAACTGTTAGTTTGACAGATAGTTCCAACCAATACTACCCGCAAAACTGTGAGGTCGGCAAAATAGCAGGTAATACCTACCAAGGCCAGATTTTTATTTTTTTTATTTTTTAAAAATGATTTTAGCGTGTTCTAATCTTAGTGTGAGAACTCAATTTTGTTAATGAATTACTGGAATAAATTTTTAATTTATTTAATAAATGTATTTTCTACATCGCTATATTCCAGACAATTGATTTAAAATAAAAATATTGTGACCAATGGCATTTTGGTTATTTTGATAAAAGTTATGACCAAAGGGATTTTGGTCATTTTGACAAAAGTAATAACCAATGACATTTTGGTCATTTTGACAAAAAATATGACTAAGGACATTTTGATCATTTTGACAAAAGTTATGACTATGGGTATTTTGGTTATTTTGACAAAAAATATGACCAAGGGTATTTTAGTCATTTTTGATAAAAGTTATGCCCAATGGTTTTTTGGTCATTTTGGAAATAATTTCAAAAAATTTTCAAAATCATAAAATGATCAAAAATCTGAAATTAGCACAGAAAAACAATGATATGAAAGTCGTTCCATTTTCTTTTTGACCTAGTATTAGGATGACTTTAAAATTGGAGCGTCGTTTGGAAGAACGGATAGCGTCATTCAAACTGGAGCGTGTCAAAATATAAGGATATAGTATAATATTGATATATGTTTATTTTTGAAAATAAAATATTATTTTATTAAAACAATTATTTTTGCGAAAACCAAGACGAAAAATATCAAATTTCCAGCTGGAAATTTGCAAAATCTGTAAGAACCCGATATTTTAACTTTATAAATATGATGTTTGGAGGTACTAAATAAAATTATTGGTTTTCGACAAAA
>JAUMHB010048014.1:0-17085 GCA_032359685.1 Pittosporum tobira
CGTAATTGCGAAACATAATTCGACTTGAGAAATAACAACAAGGAAGATTTTTATTTATTAAATCATTCTCAAATATCCGGGTTCTCACACGATATACATAAACATCTCATATTAGTACATAATTCAAGCTTTGGACCTTATAACCTCATTGGTCATTTCTAACTTACTGCACTAATAATACTCACATATGGTCTACTTTCTGTTACATAATCCGTTTATCTAAAAGCTTTACTTTTCTACATTCTATATTTCCATATTTTCGTATACGTTCAAGAATAACTCGATTCCAAGTTCGTATGAAAAAGATATTGCTTTCCAAATGTGAGAATCACCATCGTCTTGGGCAGAAATTGGCTAGGGCATGCAATTTTAGCAAAATTTGAAGTTTTGAATTTTTATGTAACGATGCCTTGTAAACATCATAAATTCAATAATAATATGATAGAAAAATTATTGTGCGGGCAAAAATACTTAATTCGAAAAATTGTGCAGCAACCAAATTTTCAGTGTGCCGGGAGAAAAACCCTAGCCCAAAGGGGCAATAATAATTAAAGTTAGTTTGGGCCAAGATTTTAACCTAGTAATTCTAGCATAAAAATGGACCTAAATAAGTAAGATTGGTCCAAGTAAAAAGAAGATCCAAATACTTGTGGGCTAGGTCAAAATTGTAGGCTTAAAAGTGTGCTAAGGCATGAAAAAGGGTGGGCCAAAGGCCCACCACTCAAGATTTTTGGCAGGTCCCCTTATGGGTTGTGTATTATATACATTTATATATACATATATGCTGAAGTTAGAAAAAAAAATAGAAGTAGCAAAGTTTAGTTTTTCTTGCTAAGTGTCAAAGTTTTGTGGAAATAAGGTGTCAAAGTCTTGTGGTGTCTTGGGAACAAAGCACAAATATCATCTACTCCCTCCTCTAGCTTCTGAAAATTACAAGGGACAAAGAGGGGCTGAAGTTGCTGCAAAAGAGAGAAAGAAGAGAGAGCAATATAGAGAGAGAAACTCAAAAATCTACCAAAACTCTTGCAAATTCCTTTTACAACACAAGCCAAATACCTTTATAAGCATCATAATATCTCAAATAAACCATTAAACCTCACCATAGAAGGCCATGATTAGGTGATGGGCAAGCAGAAGTTAGGGCAAAGCAAGTTAGGGTGGCTAGATTGAAAGATCTATACTTTGATCATCATCTTGGCAAGCAAGGTATAAGCTATGTCTATTTCTTATTTTTGTATGATCAAAATGATTTCAATATCATGTATTGGAGGTGTATTTGATGCAGTAGTGCCTGATTAGAGGCTTATGCATGCGTAGTTATGGTTAAAATGGTTATATGAATGGCGTAGATTGAGGATATCATGTTGGTGTTCTTATTGGGATTGCTTGTTGGCTTGGTTATATAAGTGATGTTAGACCTTATTGTCATACTAGGTTGATTATATATTGGTTTAAAAATGAATTTAAGTATTATTGCTGAGGTATGAGTTAGCTTGGCCAAAAAGGAATCATGCATGCATGATTCCCGAATAGCCGAGGAAAACTCAAAAACGTCGACTTCCACAGTAAAATCCATATTAAATAATCTATTCATGCGATTTGCACGAAAATATTTTTTAGTGAAAGATAACTTATAGAAGAAGGTATTTACAAAAGTAATTGAGCAAAAATGGTCATTTGATATTTTTTCTGGATTTTTGAAAAATAGGACATAAGCAAAACCTATTTTCTGGAAAAACCCTAATTTTAGCCTAATTTTGGAAGCCTATCAAAAATATTATATATATGCATAAATCATGAAAATTTTTGTATGTAGAATGGGATAAGTTATGTTTATTTTCCCACAAGAAACTCTAAAATTGAATATTTCTACTATTTTATAAAAATGTCCAAAGTAGGCTGCTGAAAAGCACTGTTAAGAGCAATTTTTTTGCAGGAAATACCAAACTTCAAACTAGTATAAGTTTTTCATAAAAAATCGATATTTAGTTGTTTTTATGTCAAAACGAAGCTCTGGAAGTATAGTTTCTGAGTAAACCAAAACCATAATCATACCTGTTTTTCAGAAAAAAGTTATGAAGGAATAAAGGTTGCTGGTGCAGTAGATTAGAAACTGCAGGTAATAAAACCTAAGTGTTAAGAAAGGTTTAAGGGGATAGAAACCCTGGAATGACGTTTCTGAGTTATTTTGATGATAGGAATTAACTTGGAAAAATTGAGACCAGACTGTTGATAACAAGTTAGCCAGTCCAAAGGCAAGTACACTTCCGATTTCTATGTTGCATGTCAAATTTTCATAAAAATGTTTTTAGCATGAATTTTCCAAACTGGAGCAATGGCTCGAGTTTTAATGTTTTGCAAGCATGAAATTATTTTCTTTTAAGGAAATGATGATTACTGCAATTGATATGGTGGTAAGACCGATAAATTCCCCGGGATCCCATAGGAGCGAGTCTTATGGAACAGGATGAAAATTTCGCTACTTGAGGTGTTCACATTCTCTAACGGTCCCCGTTTGGTCCGTACTATGTGTTAAGACTAAACTGGGAAATGAGACGGTAACGATGGCTACAAATGATTCTTTGCATGCTCACTTTTCATAATGCGATGATACGGTAAATGTTGTTATGCTCAAAAATAAAATTCTCTACAAAGTTTTTAATGCTTGCTATTATGTATGTTGAGTTGTACTTGTTGGGCTATTGGCTCACTATTCTATGTTTTATATCCTATTTCACAACTAGGAACCCGCGAGGGACTACACCAGGAAACGAGGAGTGAATCCATGTTTAGGCGAACGGTGAGGAAGGTAGTTTATCTGGGGTGTTTTTGTCTAACCGGACGGGGAGCTGATTTTGATGTAAATTTGTTTTATTATCAAGGCATGATTGTAATAGTTAGATAAATTTACTTTCCGCATTGAATGAATGATTGTAATAGTTATGGGGCAAGCATGCCGAGGGAGGGATAATCGAGTAATCTCGATTATCCAAAGGATGAGGTTGACACACAATTTCCAGGGGTATTAAATGTGAGAGAAAATTAGGGTCGTCACACCAAAGTTGCAACAACTTTCATAAAATATGCTCTGTTTTGAGTTTACAGCAGCAACTTTGGATATTTTTAAAAAATACCAAATAATATCAAAAGGAGTCATTATTTTTGGAACATCACATTAGACTTGACCAAGTTTCACCATAAAAAGTTTCATCTATTGGGACTAAATACAAATTTTATATAAGTTTCCAAACTTGACCCAAAATCAAGATTTTTCAGATTTGCCAGAATGCTTCTATATGCTTTTTCTATCATTTTATAAAAATCATAAATGACCTTATTCCTCAAACAACCTTCGGAAGATATGTTACTTATCAAGTTAAATATGCTTACAAAAAATTTCGTGTATAACTCACACGTAGATTATTTTATATATATTTTTTGAACATAGACTGCTGATTCCAATTTTTCCATTCCATCAGAAAACTTACAGCAGTCACTTCAAACAATTTATTAAAATACCAAATGGACTCTAAAAATTATGAAATTTGGTGGGAATCATCTAAACTTATGCAAGTACTTCCCATAATCATAATCATCATCAACTAACATTAAAGATATAATATTGGCCATGGAAAACAAGAGTTTAATAGAGGAATTATACCTTACTTGCAAGCTCCTTTCTTCCCTTAGCCTCTCTTGCCTCTAGTCTATGATTCTCCCTAGTTTCCTACCACCTGTGGCTCTCAATCTCAGATGTTTGAGGTTTAATTGAGTTCTTTAGCCAAGTAAAGATTGTATTTGCGTATATGAAGGTTTGATCTTAAACATGCAAGATTTGCAAGGGTTTCTTTGTATTTTTCACTTTCTCTCTCTATGTTCTCTCTAAGTAAGGCAAAAGGAAACGTTCAACAACCTCCTTTCTCTAACTCTACTGAAATATACAAGGGAGAGAGAGTTTTAAGTTGTTTTTCGAGGTTGGTAGGATGAATGGTGAGGATGAGAGCTCCTCATCTTTTGATAACTTGATCAATAGCCCATATTACAAGCTTCCTTGGCATGATTTGACCTTCCAAAGCTAAAAATATCTTCATGTTATATATTTTTGTAGCAAATATATACACACATACTCGCCTTGGATGTTCACCCCTTGGGCTTGGCCCATTTTGTTTCATTTTTGCTCCATTTTTAAAGTTTTTGCTAAAAAATGTAACTTTAGTACACTAGCCGAAAATCGAGTAATTCGATTCATTTTAAATGAGACTTATGTCTAGAATAAAATTCATATGAACCCTGAAGACCGTTACTTGGCCCAACACAAATTGGTTTGGTCTAGGGTTAGGGTTTCTCATTCTCGTCTCAAACCGATATGAAAAATTTTCCCCGAACGAAGTTGCGTAACACACTCTAAAAATTCCTTTCATTTCATTGATCATCAAATAAATTTACAAAGTTATTTTTTATCATTCTCATAAATATTTAATTACATATCATTTTCATTCTCCAAGCAAAATTCTTGGTTCTCACAACCCAAGTCATTCTCGCATTCACATTATCAGATCCAATTTTGAGAAAATTTTCTGAAACAATATTTAGTAAAATTCATTGACTTGCAAAATAATATCATTATTCACATAGAAATATTCACATTACGTTCCCATTGTCCTTGATGAAATTCTCGGGTTTCACAAATTCTTTGTGTCTTGCCCCGACAACGTCGGACATTAGAATCAGCACATATAATAAATAAATCAATTACAATAGTAAATGTAACCATCTCATTATCTTCTCCACTATTTTAATATTAGTTACAATTTTATTGTATATAGCCTTTAATTCATGCCTATTGTAGAATTTGGATAGATTTCATGTGTTCATTTAAGTTAGCTATATGTTAAACATATATATTAATATATTTAATTAATTTAAATTTTAAAATTTATTTATTTAATAATTTTTAACATATATGACTGCTTGATTGAGCTTCCCTACGATTTCCATTTATTTTGAGGAATTTCTTACCAAAACGTTTGGATTGATAATCCAACACCTTTTGTAGATGTCTAGCAAGGAGAGCAACTTCTCGTTCGATCACATTGTCTAACTCCTCATTGGAGTTCTTCTCATCATTGTCTAGGTAATTTGATTGAGCTTTAAGTGCTATGCTCTTTTGTGTGTCGGTTTTGGGCTCATCAATGACATTTTCTTCATGGGAGCATAAAGAACTATTAAGTGATTCGGCTGAAAGTTCCCCAAGATTTTGAGTGCCCTTGATCTTGGTAACTTGTACTTTTCACTATTTTGGGAGAGTCTTTAAAATCTTCCGATTCTTCTCACCCGTGGTATAAGACTTTCCAAGCATGGAAAGTTCATCCACAATGCGATTGAACCTTGTCTCCATGTCAATGATCTTCTCACCTCTAGTCATCTTGAAGCCTTCACACTCTTGAATGAGATTGTCAATTCGGTTGTCTTTGAGATGACTTGTGCCTTCATACGTGACGATGAGCTTGTCCCATATTTCTTTGGCAGTTTTACAATCCCTCACTCAATTATATTCTTTGTCAGACAAAGCATGTGATATATAGAGTCTTTGCATCCATGTGAACTAGATCTTCTTCTTCCTTTGTTAGCTCTTCAATCTCCTTAAGAACTATCCTTTTATTTACAAATTTGTGTGGATAGACAAATCCTTTGGGAAGCATGTTCCAAAGTTGCATGGTTTGGAATTTTATGTGAGCGGTGGATCTGTCCTTCCAAGAACTGAAGTTCATTCCATTGAACAACAGAAGCTAATTTGTAGCAATCCCTTTTCCAACACCGAATATGTTTTGAAATGTCATGGATCACTTTTTCTTATGCCTATACACACTCAGCAAACAATTAAGCTGATACCAATTGTTGGTGCAATAACAATCTGAAGGGGGGTTAAATAGATTGTTATGATGAAATTCGATTTTAAAATTTTCGATTCATAATATATGAACTTAATGGATTAAAGATATATGTAATAAATCAAAAGTAAAGAACAAGATTACCAAACATGCACAACATAACTATTTAACCTAGTTTCGAGCTTGCCTCCTACGTCCAGTCCTTGAGCCCCCTCTTTGGACTTGAGATTCCAAAGAATCCACTATCTTAGCTCTTTCTCGGTGGAGAAACCTTCAAATTACACTTTAAACAATCTCGTTTATAATTCTATCTTGGATAAGAGACTCCATTTTCTTTCCTCAAGAACAAATTGAGATCCTTTCAGTAGATCATTTTTCCAGTTAGAGAGATGAAATAAATTTTCTATCTATGAAAAATACATCAAAAGAATATAGTATGAACAACTCCTAGATAGTTTGGATACAAGCCTTAACATATAATAATATCTCTCATAATAGGAATAAAGGAATTTTAGAAGAGAGATATCAGAAAGTTTTTGTTGCATATGAGAGAATGGTTTTGTTTTTGTTGCATATGAGAGAATGGCTTTTTGAAAGGATGATAATCATTGACAAATTATTAGCTTTTATAGTACGCAAAAAACCAATCACTGTGCGTTAGTCTTGCTTCACAATGAAAAAAAATCTTTTTATTTAAAAAATATGTACATTGGATATCTTGCACAGAGGGGGACCGAAGTTTTCCCGAATAGGGACTGAAGCTGTCTCGAATAAGGACCAAGGCTAGACTGACAAGGGACCGACCAAGGACCAAACTAGGGACCGAAAAGATTTTAGTTATTTTTCAAAGATGAACAAGGGGGGACCGAACTTGTCCCGATGAGGGACCGAAGTCGTCCCAAAGAGGGACCGTCAAGGAACCGATTTGGACAGAAAATATATCAAAATTTACCAGATTTTTTGTAAAAAATATTTTCCAATTTAAATTTATTAATTTTTTTTTAAAAGATTAATTTGATTTTAGGCTTGTATCCAAATTTATCATGGAATTTTTCACTTACATGAAAATCCTATGAGAGGGACTAGTCCTAGGTCTAGATGTCTTGAAGATCGTCCATATAATTGTCTTCTTGCAAAGTACGGTTTATTGCTTCATAAGTTTCTTGTGAGCATTTTTGCAATAACAAGCGTTGATCACATTCCCTGAGACATCTTGTAATATCATTAGCACTTAGTTGTCATAATCAGAACTTAGGCTTGACTTTGGGATACTCCCAATAGTTCATGTCTATTTAGTGTAATTTTATAACTGATTTTGATTTTTGAGTTTTGATTTTATGATACTTTCGTTGCAAGAGAACATATTTTTAGCAATTGGAGATTTTTAGTGAACCTAATGGAGGGATTCAATTATGGAATATGTTTCAGTTACAGACTTGCAACCTTTGGTACTGCAATAAGAGGAAGAAAGGTGTATTTTTAAGGTATCTCTGAATTTTGTTCTTTGTCTAATTTTAGTTATAGGTCTTCGGTTTTACTGTTTTTTAGGGACAACAAAGCTTTTTGACATATTGTTATTGCAGGTTGTTAAAAAATTTTGATTTCCATTTACACACTACTCTTTGTTCATCTCCTTATGCTCATTATTTCATTTTCAAAATTTAATAATTATCAAAATGAAGTCTTATTCTCAATAATTTTATTTGTCTCAAATGAGTCTAGTTGTAGTCAGGAAAAGCCCAATAGTTTTAAATTTCAAAAACTAATTTTGCACACGGATCTACACTCACTTAGATGAATTTATGATTGATCTTTTACTTAGCTCATTTTCCATTTGTTCAAGACGTGCATTGCCAATCATTTAAGTTTTAAACCGCAATAAGCAAGCAAAAAAAAGGTCTCTCATAAGACTAAGATAACCACCAAATCATTGAGATAACGGAAAATTCTTAGAATCTGAATTTAAATATAGCAATATGATGAAAAAGAAGAGGATTAGAATCTGAATTTAAATATCGTAATATGATGAAAAAGAAGATGATTAAAGTCACTCACCATGAAATTGGGTCTTTGATCAATGCTCCCCCTTGGTACTAATGTTTGCATGAGCTCTCTTGGTAGAATATTAAGGTCTAGAATAAGATCAATTGAGTTTTCCTTCAACTAAAAAAATTGAAATTTACACGTCTATAATTTTATGTTAATATCAATTTATAAAATATACCAGTTAAAGAAATTGATTTATAAAATATATATTTTTCAAATTAGAAAAAGGCAATATATATTGTTAAATCTTTAATTATGTTAATTTGAATTTTTCTATGTATTGGTATTTATCAATTTATTGAAGATATCAGCATAAGAAAATATTTTTTTTCCTTTTAAGCGATTGTAATGCATTCCCTATTTTTTACATTACAACAATCATCTTGGTGTCCTAAAATGAGAGTGCTACCTAAGATGTCTTGGCTGAGTTAACACACGACTATCATCAATTATTCTTCTTCCTCTTCGTCTTCTGCGATCATCAGTTGTTACCTTTCTTCGTTTTCCTTCAATTATGATAAGCCCCACAACATTCAAGATGTCTAACCCTACTGTAGATGTCTAATTAAATGTCTAAAACTTAAGCATTTAGATTAATAAGCTCCTGCAACATTATTTTTGATGAATTGAATAGATTTTACTTAACAGATGTGAGAAGGTTAGAATAATTGACGAAGGGCCATCCTTGAGCGATTTCTTGATGAGTTTGAGGTAAATTTTCTTTCCGACTTCTACAGTTATTGTCTGAACCTTTGACGGTATCATCAGTTGATGTCCCAATTGAATTTAAATTAAGTGTTGAAGTGCATGAATATCGATTTTTATATGTAATTGTCGCTTGGGTCTTTTTTATCTTGCCTTGGGTTGTTTTAGGTGTTGGATGTTTTGTGTTAATTTGATTGTGATATTTAGATTTGAACAACATGGGACTGCAATTAGAAATAGAAAGAGATATGCGTTTTTATATTTTCTTGAAGTCATGGTGATGGATCGGTTGTAACCATAGGCTAAGTTTGTTCTATAACTTTTATTTTTATTTTTTCCCATAGGTGCAATTAAATTTTGTCATTTGGCGTTAACATCAAATTTGGGTTGTCGCTGGTGCTAAATGTTTACGCCTCCTAATGAGTGGACTCATGGCCAATTATTGTGTGATTCTTCCAATGACTTATCAATTGACTCCTCAATTGATGATTTGGTTCATTTACATTTGGTCAAATTGTTTCTTATTACTTCCATACCAATTTGACAACTTATCCCTTCATTATTACTCTTAATTGCTGAGTATATTAGAAGTTTCTAACTTTGGGATAACTTATTCAACTCTTGAAAGTCAACTTTTGCCCCTCTTTTGTTTCTTTATAGACCCTCGCTAATGATTTCATCATGAAAATGATCATTGTCATTATGTTACAAAAATCAGCGGCCATTTGGACCCTCACAAAACCATGCACTGCCACTTCAATGCTGCCCAAAGTTGAAGTGAAATAATAGGCATATAAATAATTACATATGGATTTGTTTCAATTATGTTGATTTTATAGGATTTGATGCTTATTTTTGGATTTTATCTGATTATAGAATATTTCCACAAGACTGTAGGTTTGTAGCTTCCCAAAATTGTGTTTCTGTTAATTCACTTTAGATATTCTATCTATTTTTGTTGATGTTCCAACTTAGACTTCCTAAATTGTAAATTCAGAGTGATAGAAATATTTGTTCGTGCTCATATATGTGACGCCCCAGTCTCTGTACAAATATTCCTCCAGACCGGTCGTCAAAACTACATCTCCTTAACCAACTTTCTCAATACCATAATAATTTTTTTTCCCATAGCAACGCAACGCAAACTCCAATCAATTTACAAAATAGTTAATACAAATGTTACATCCAATAAATCGCTCCACAATTTCATTCGCCTCAGGTTAGACAAATAACCAATTCTACTACTTCCACGATCTCTTGCTCGTTTATCGAGTTAACTAACTACAAAAATAATTAATTAAAAACAAGAATGAGTGATGAATGCTCAGTAAGTACATCTTCCTCAACGCTAAACACATAACTTGTAAACAAAACATTTTCATGCATTCATAGTAAAACTATTTCTTGAAAACCTGCAATGCAATGAATCTTTACTTTTCTCATGTTATGTTTCGTTATTCATTTGCCTAGTCTATTTCTTATACTGAACCTCTCACAAATATTCATTTGCCTAGTCTATTTTGTAGAATGAACCTCTCACAGATGTTCTTATTTTTAGGTTTTCTTTTCATAAGCATGCACAATGCAAAATATTTTTCAAATTCTTTTCAATGCATTTTCCAACACTATATGCCACGTTTAATGTACAAGAAAACATTTTATACATTCACATCATTCCATACTACGTACAAGGAAGAACAAGAACAACTGTACGTAAAAAAAAAGGAGCGAAAGAATACACTTGCCTTACTGTGCTTCCTTTACCGTTCAATTACCTTTGTTAACTCTTGCACTTCTTATTTCCCTTAAACCACTTCCTATAATCATAAATAACCTTATGTTAGTAACCTCATTAATTTTCAAGGCTATCGATTCCATTTAATGCCTTTATACTCCTAATATCTTATTTTGGTTCCAAAAAGTCCATCAAACTTATATATACCCAACTCGTGATACAAAACCTTCTCAGCACTTTGACCTTCTTAACCAAATTATTTACTTTTTAATCTTATAATAGGCTCAGGAATCATTCAATTCCAATTTATAATGAAGGAGTTATCGATCCCCAAACTTCGCCCAAGTTTCCTAAAGTTTCCTAACTTTCTGGAATGCTGAAATTTATACTGCAGTCCACATGTAACAATTTTCAAAAATACCAAATGATCTCTAAGACAAAAAATATCTGGTTAGAGAAAACTATACATGTCCAAGGACTTAATGTAAAATTTTCATGATTTATGAACCAATATGCTATTTTATATGACTTTTCAAACTTGGCTAAAAACAGAGTTTTCGATGTTCTGCACTTATTGGACTTAAATAGATATAGTTTATTTTGTAGATATCATGTGTTATCATATTCTATCTTTCCAGAAACTAGACTTCAGTATCTTAATTTTGAATCTAGAATAACTTAATTTGGACTTATAATGAAAAAGATATAGTCTATCAAATTCAAAACAGAGTTTTAGTTCCCCTATTTCTACATAAGTTACAACAGCCCCTTTCCGAAAATTTATTAAAATAACAAAATAACTCCATAATTTACGAAAGTTTTTTGCATTATATTCACATATCAACGTACTTACATAAAAGTTTTGGAGTCCATTGGACATACCCATATTTTCCCACAAAATTCAGAATAAGGCTGCAGAAGCAAAATTTCCATATTTGTAATTTTTAGAAAAGAATTCTTTAACTTGCTTTAAGCCATTTCTAAGCCCTCACATGCATATCAAAGCATAATCACACCATCTTTAACACTAAATATATATCTTAATCCATTATTTTTAATGATATGATCATCCCCCTTCCCCTAGCAATCCCCATAACACAAGCAAACACCATTAACCTCAAAATGAGGTTCCCATCCTCCATTATAACAACCATTATTACATGCTTCTAATACCATTAACTACATAATCATGCTCATATATATCAATATTAATCATGGATAAGAAGAAAACTAGGCCAGGTTTAAGAATTTACCCTTTATGTTTCCAATTCCTTCAAAAGTATTTGATCCTCCAAGACTTTTATCGCCTTCTCCACCATGAATTCAGCCTCTCCAAGACTTGATCAAGCTCCAAGGTAGTGATTTAACTTGCTAGGGATTTGAATTAGGCTATGGTTTCACTTGGCTTCTAACCTGTGAGTATGGAGTGGGAGTATATGGTCTCCTTTTTCTTTTCTTGCTCTAGTTCACAAAATGACTAAGTATCAAATGAAGGGAAAAAAATGCTGAACTTTGTCTCTCTAATCCGTGGCTCTTAGATGGGAGATGTAGCCTTATTTTTGGTCACAAGTTGCTTTCTTGGTAGTTGGTTTGAGTTGTGATGAAAGAGCTAAGTAACTTCATTCTTGGTGCTTGTTAAAGTGGCCAACAAGGCCCTCAATGTGAGCTCCAAACTTGGCCAACCACGCATCTATGTGGCCACTTTCAATACACAATTTTCCCCCTATTTCAATTTCAAAATTCAGCCACCATGTAACACATTACAAAATTTTAATTGCACTCTTTCAATCCAAATATTTTGGCCATGCATCCAATGTCCTTAAGCTAATATTTAAAATATCATTCTTCAAAAATCTCTCATTCTATAAAAAAAATTTGTAATTCACCATCAACAAATGTTTTGGTTACATGTTTTGTGTGCTTGGTCTATTTTAATTTCTTGCAGTCTTTTCACAAGCCTTGGACAATTTGAGAAATAATCATCGACAAAGAGCCTGTGGTCTTTGAGGTCCACACTAAAGAAGAAGGCATAAAAAATAATAAGGAAATAACTCATCATTGTCATTTATTGATCCTACAGTAACCATATATGATACCATTTGATGTAATAAGATACTATTTTACATTATTTAGAAAAATTGTTGGTGCAACTATTAATATGAAGTCGAGATCCCAATTCATTCGAATGAACTCAGTATGTGTATTGTTGTAGTCATCTTAAGATAATTCTGATTATTTGCTATAATTGGTTATTTAAATTTGAACATGTTTATCCTCCATATTTTTGTTTGCATAAAATAACTTGGAAAATTGTCATATTAATTCAACATGTAGTTCTCTTAGGAGTAAAAAGAGTGGTTAACTTTAAAAATCATTAGAAATAACAACAAATATGAAACAAGAAAAAAAATGAATCAACTTGCCAAATGTCCATAGCAAACTTGTGACACCTTGGTTTCCCGTCACCTCAACTACTCTTGAAAACCGTGCTTCAAAATATCCTCCTTTGGATGGTCGAGGCTAACCAACCATCCCTCCCTCAGCATGCATACCCGGATCGCTCTCATCATCATACAAACATACATATATCTGCAGCTGAAAATAAATTTACGAGTTATTACAATCCAGCATCGAGAATTTAAATAATTTACATAAATACCCTCGCAGGTTAAAGCAAAAAGCCCCATAAATCTATCTTCCTCGCCGTCTGTCTAAACAGCATCTGCTCCGTCTATCCCTCATCTCTAACTTTCTTCTCACCCCTAGCTGAAAAAGAATAAAAATAAAATAATAGGATGAGTGTGGGACACTTAGCAAGTACGACTCAATATAATTTTAACTTATAAAGCATTCAGGAAATATTTAAAAGCTTAGAGCATTTCATTTAAATATTCAGAGGCAAGTCATAAAAATAATCACGAGCATGAACAAATAATTAAATGTGCATGTAACTTACTCTTGCTGAGTGGGTATGCGCTAATTACTTTTTGCTCGCTTGAAACCTCCATTCCCCGTTAACCTCTCACATAATCAAGGTCAACAGGTACTACCTTCGGCAAATGTGCACACTGCAAACTGGCAAGTATGGTCTGCCTTGCCAACATATGATTACCACATGGAATCCTGATTAAACCGACTCATATAATATTGTCTTCGGGATCTCAGTCGATCCGGCAGCTCGTTTAGCGACATACTCAGCCATGCATTTTTATGCTCAAGACATTTATTTAAAATATGTTGTGCTTGAACTTTCAAATAAAAACATGTCACATTTAAAACTTTCACATAATATCATTTTTCATGCACATATTAAATTTTATTTTAAAACTCATGCAAACATGCTCGTGTAAACATTCATAAATAAGTAAGAATTGTACTTGCCTCGCACTTGCTTGGTTTTCTCGCTCCCACTTACTTTTCACTTGCTTACAATATCAGCCACTATATTCATCATAAATGGGCTCTAGGTTAGTAAAATAACCAAAACTGCACATTCCATCTTCCTTATATGCTTAATATGCTCAAATCCCCTTTTTGGTTCACTGTAGGGGGTACTACTTAAACAGTCACGGCTTCCGTTCTATTTATATTCTAATGAAAAACTTTATTCCAACGGAAACTAGATTTCTAGAGTTTCATATGTCCTTAAGAACGACTCAATTCTAAGTTCGTATGAAAAAGTTATGGCATTTTAACGTTAGAAGTTTACTGCAGAGTTTTCTTACAGTTTCGGCTTTAAGCAGTCAACTTAGGGGAATTTTTAAAAACAAAGGGTAACTACAAATAAGTTCATTCTTGTTGGAGAAAATAGATATGCTATTAAAGTTTGGTAATTAAAAGTTTCATTAATTTTCAATTTTCTCAGAATATTTCATAAGTTTCCAAAGTTGGCTTAAAACCAGATTTGTCAAAATTTCCAAAAGGTTACTGGAGCTAACTTCCAACAATTTTAAAAAATAGTAAATGGCCTTTTCTGGCCGAGAGTTCTATTGAAAATTTGTATCTTATCTGTTCATATGAAAACTTTTTGTGTAAATCTCACATGTAGATTATTTTATATGAATTTTCTCCCATAAGACGCCGTTTTTGGCCATCTCTTACGTACTCGGGAATCAATTATACACAACATTTTTTGAGCTACTCATGCATTCAAACCACCACAAGCATAATACATGATCCTTTAGCCTCTCTAACACATAGTCTAAGGTCTAACATGCTCGATCAATACTAAATTGTATTCTTCATAAATCATGCCCTAGCTTATGCTCAACTTGTCAAGTTTCAATTTTTAAGCAACATATCACCTCATATATACCTCCTAAACATGCTTAGCCATCAAAATTGCATTATCAATCCACCATAAACATCACTTAACATTGCTAAAGGTCTGATATTAATCAACTTAAGTATCAAAGATGGTGAATTTCTTACCTTTCTTCCAGGATCTTGGCTAGGCTATATTGTTTGCACTCCTAGCTTCCTTGTTCTCTAATCAAACCTCTCTTTCACTTCAAACCTTCAATCCATGGCTCTAATCAGCAACTTCTCAAGGTTATCTTGTTGCTCTCTTGCTAGTGTTGATGGTGGTTTAGGGTTTAGAAGCAAGAAATTAGGCTAGTTGCAAGTCGTACTGGTGAAATTTGCACTTTTTTTTCACTTTTCTCACTTTGTTTGCCTTGTTGGAGCTCTCTCTCTCTCATCTCTCTTCACTTGAATGAAAATGAGGCTGTCTCTCCCCCTTATTTCTTCTGAAATTAGATAAGTATAAAAAAAAATGAATTACTTTAGAGCAACCAATGAAATGCAAGTCAAAAAGTCAAATGGCAAACCAAAATTCAACACTTTGTGGCCTTCTCCATCACTTATTAAAGTAAACAAATTCCATAAGCTTCTTCAGCTTCCTCAAACGTCCAAGAGGCTTCTAGGGACCCCCATTCATCTGATTTTTGATGGGTGGGGCCCACTCAGGCCTCTAGTTTTTCGTTCTTCCCATTTTAGCTCCGTTTTCAGCCCAAAACGGGTCATTTTGCATCCGTTTCTTCGGGCTATAATCGCTAACAAGTCCAAATATATTTATAAGCCCTTAATTCACTAAAATTGAAATCAATTAGGGTTTAGGGTTTTCCCAAAACCTGTTTTGATTTTCATGAACCGAAATTTTTTTTGATCTATGCGATTTAGCCGAAATTTTTTTATCACATAAACTGAACTGTAAACATTCAAACCTTCAAGAAAACACCTTAAATCACCTAAAATAATATTTTATTTACAAAATTTTGGTTCTCACATCCTTCCCCCTTTAAAGGAATTTCGTCCCCGAAATTCAAGTTGTAAATAGATAGGGGTACTTTTTCTTCATCTCTTCTTCCAGCTCCCACGTTACCTCTTCTACATCATGGTTGCGCTAGAGAACTTTTACTATAGGTATCTCCTTATTGCGCAACACTTTGATTTGTCAGTCTAGAATCTGAACTAGAATCTCTTCGTAGGATAAATCGTCCCGTAGTTCGATTGGTTGATAATCGATAACTTGTCAAAAATCAGGTTTATACAATCAAAGCACAGAAACATGAAAAACATTGTGGATGTGACTCAACGTTGGGGGTAGGGACAATTCATAAGCTATAGTGCCCACTTTCTTCTAAACTTCAAATGGTTCCATGTATCTTAGACTCAGTTTTCCTTTTCGTCCAAATCACATCACTCCTTTCCAAGGGGATATCTTCAATAGTCCATAGTTGCCAACTTCTAGATCTTAGTCTTTTCGGTGACGATCAACATATTGTTTCTGTCGATTATAACTTCAATTGCTTCTTCAATTTGTTGCACTAATTCTGGTCCTACGAGTTTCCTGTCCCAGACTTCGTTTTAATATAGGGGAGTTCTACACTTTTGCCCATACAAGGCTTCAAATGGAGCCATTTCGATACTGGAATGGTAATTATTATTATACGAAAATTCAATCAACGGTAGATGTTCATCCCAACTTCTTTTAAAATCTATTGAACAAGCTCTCAATATATCTTCCAATGTCTGAATTGTTCTCTCGCTTTGTCCATCTATCTGGGGATGATACGCTATACTCATATCCAATCGAGTCCCTAGGTATTCTTTTAAGCTTTTCCAAAATTGGGAAGTAAATCCTGGGTCTCGATCATATACAATTGAAACTGGGACCCATGGCTACTAATTATCTCATTGATATATAATTTCATCAATTGGTCCATTCGAAAACTTTCTTTGATTGGGGGAAAGTCAGCAGATTTCATCAATCTATCCACTATTACACAAATTGCATTATGTCCTTTCGCAGTCATAGGTATACCCATTACGAAATCCATTGTTATATTTCCCACTTCCATTATGAGATTTCCAAGGGTTGCAACAAACCACTCGGTTTTTGGTGCTCTGCTTTGATTCGCTGGCAAGTTAAAAAGCTACTAACCCACTAAGCAATATCTCTTTTCATATTTGGCCACCAAAATCTTTGTTGTACATCACGGTACATTTTCATACCTCCAGGGTGTGACACCCCGAAAATTTAAACAAATGCCATGAAAAGAAAGTGTGCTTTTGGAATGTAAATTTTATACACATTTAGTCAATATTTATAATTGAGAGTCGATTCTAAAAATTTTAATTGGTCAACCCTCAAGCAAGAAACGAACCAAGAACGGTGAATAAGATTTGAATGAATTATGGATCGGT
>JAUMHB010048025.1:0-17085 GCA_032359685.1 Pittosporum tobira
TGTAAGACATGGATTTAATAATAAATTGGCAACCCAAGTCGGGGTGTGGATGCCCAGATTTGGGGGTGTCACATATTCTAGATTAATCACCTCTCCAATCTTTATTTTTAGCTTGCGTGAAAATAATTTTAAGGAAATATTAAAATTAAATTAGTATTTATGGGATCGACCTATAATTGCCAAATTCTACGATTAGACATTGTACATTTGTAGTAATTTTAGCACATCATGTTCATTTGATTCAACTAGAGAGTTCATGTTTCTTTGTTTATTTGATTCGGATTGACATATTTTGGTTCATTTTGATATACTTTTCTATTTTCTTTAAAATTAGAAAACCATGCAGTTAACAAAAAAGATATTAAACATCCTTGATTCTTCAATTGTTCAAGATCAAGTCAACTTTTTTCCCTCTAAGATATTATATATTGATTTAAAACTAATGCGAAATATTCTTGTTTAACAACAAATGTTATATCTTGAAAAATTTTATTAATTTATTCAATTACTTTAAAATTTAAATTTTATTTAATTAATAATTTATAAAAAAATTATTCACACAGAAACATAAATATATATATTAAGTAATTGTATCTAGTTCAGGCAATGCCGGACATTAGAACTAATCTATATATATATATATATATATATGGTTCAGGTCCACAGTTAGAGTTGGTTGTGGACTTGTAGCTGACTAACCGATCTCGACTGTTCAAAACAAGATCAAACGGCTACCATTCTTTATGATTTTTGATGTACATACATTAATATATGTGAACCATAGCGTTAATCATCGCGAACATGGACAATTAACCAAATGTTCCTTCGCAATTTTTGATTTCTCATCAGTCCACAGTTAATAACTACGGATTGTGATCAGCTTTATTTTTCTTGTTTTGCATTGTTCTAGGCCACTCCACGATTAATAATTGTGGACTAGGGACACTCCACAGTTAATAATTGCAGAATATGGGCACTCCACAATAAATAATGATAGAAAATTAGAATTTGATAATAGAGTGATCCATATTTGGTGAGAGAATGGATGTGGTGGTACGGAGAAGAGGAAGTAAGAGAATAATAAAACATTTGATTTTATGGGGCAAAAAATACAATAGGAGATGAAAAGAGAGAAAAAAAAAAAAAAAAAACCATGTCCACCTAGTCCGTGAAGTGACCCTAACCAATTCATCCAAGATCTGGCAGCGAAGATGAAGGACTATGTTTCTTCTATTTGAGTTCTATATAATAAGGTTTATGAAATTCTAAAATTTAAATTATGATATAAAGTTATTAAATTTTTAAAATTTCAAAAATTTCAAAAAAGATATAATGCAGAACTCCTACACCTAGTCTACAAACTGTGGAATGGCCCAAAATAATGCAGAACTATGCAGAATACCTAAACCTAATCTGCACTTGTTTAATGCATATAATTCAAACAACAACAGACGTTAGAACTAATATTTACAATAAGATATAACATGACTCTTGTCAAAAACTTTTACACTTAAATTGCGATTATCAACCAACGGACCTTTGGTTGAATGCAATTAAAAGGTCTTAATTGGGGTGCAGTTGGACTGGCCAGTATGCATTTAGTTTTGTTAAATTTGCTCTTCATGGCCCATTCCATCCACTTAAATATCTTCCTCTGTTGCCAAAAATATTTAAGTGATAATTTACACACATGTTTAGACATTTTAAATGGGGGGAGAACATAAAATTTGTCCTATTTTTATATGAACAGAAAGAATATGTGTTTTAGACACATATAAATCATTTAAAATGACGTGATTTCATTAACAAAAAAATTAATAATCATTTAAAAAAATCTTAAAAGGGAACACAGAATCTATTTCTCGTCAATAGATGTTGATGTCGGCAAGTTATTCATTATATCCTCAATTCCACAATCAATTGGAATATAACCATGTGAATTTTGTTTTTGTTCAAATCTTTTAACTGATTTTTGACTCTTTGTTGATTTTGCTTCTATAAATTTCTTCACCTTCAAACATAAAGAACACAGCAGATCGGCCATGTCTTATTTTCTTCCTTCATTTTGTACTTTGGCGCTTGAAATATGCAGCTTTTGTTTTAGTCCCTTTGTAAATTGAAACGTACGTGCAGGAATAATAACTACAAGGTCATTCAGAAATTACAGAAGATTGAAAAGCAATAAGGAGTGGAGTTGTTATTTAGATGCAGCCATGGAGATGACGTAGTTGTGGAATGCTGGAAGTATAAATTAAGATAATGGGATATGAGACGTAGGTAATTAAGTGATCGATATCTCATGTGCTAAGTCTTCCTATTAATTACACTAAATCACTTGTATATGTCATCCATTGATTACTTTCTTTCTTTTTCAACGTTAGAAAAAACACTGATAGGCAGGGCAGTACGTAAAAACTGAAAAAAGAATGTCTCACAAGCAGTAAATATATAAGTATATCCAAACCTGAAATATTGAAACACACAAACAAGCTTGTGTACTTTTGTGAGCTAATATAACAAGCACAGTTCAAATAACGCTGGTAACTACTAAGAAATCTACTACTAATTAAATTAAAAGAGAACAGACTTTAAAAATGAAAGTATAAAGTTGGAATATAAATGTATAATACTCCAACTTAGGAAAATTATAGTAATAATTATAGAAGAACACCGGATTAATGGATGACGAAAGGTCTAAAGAACTGTGCCGCTGTCCAAAGTGGATAGATTTCCTGGGCTTTCAAGAAGGAACGAACCCCATGCAAGACAATTAGCCGGTGATGACAAATTACTGAACCCCATAGGACTCGTTGTCGCAAAATTGTCTGACATGCTAGCCGGATTTGTCTCCGATGTTTCATTCGTCAGGTCAAAGAAGGTGGCAGCTGGCAGCTGTAATGGCAGGGCTTTCTGATCAGCCGGTAAAAATGTGGTGGCTGGTGGCAATAGGTCAAGACGTGGAGGTGCCACTTCTTGGAGACGTTTGGACTGGAACTCCGGCACGCTGGTGAGCCTTTGAACGACTTGTTTGAAGTTACTAGAATCCACCTTGTAGATTTTAGGCGGTGTTGGTGGCATAGGCGCAATTGGTTTCTTCATCATAAGCTTCGGCTGCAGAGGTTTGCGAACGGAATGGAGTGCGGAGATATACGACGGTTGTGTTTTTGATTTCCATGAAAATTTTTGAGCTGAAGAAGATTCTGAAGAAATAAACGGAGACGAGTCCATAATAATAATAATAATTTTTTTTTTTTTTTTTTGTGTTTGGAATATGTATATATAAAGTTTTAGGAACAAGGAGAATCCAAGAAATGGCTTATGTTGATGTGTCTTGGCAACCATATAAATAGAGAGTAGGAGTAGCATGCAGTGCAGTAACAGATCAAGCAATTTTAATGTTGGGTTTGTCCTAAGCGTCGGCAGGATTGAGATTTTTTGCAAATAGTTTCTGTGCCTGGTCACAAGTGTGTTCCTTAATTATCATAATTTTTTATTCAATCATCTCATCCAATATGTGGAATTCAGCTTCCTGGTATCTCAACAGCTAAACAAGTTGGAGATAAACCGGTGCAGGTAAATTGAGTAGAGATGGAAGGATATCAAATATATATTCCTTCAATCTTGTATTAAACATTTTAATTTTTTTGATTATGCTAGGCATGTGTTTCTAAACGTTACAAAAATAAAGTTATATATATTGAATATATTTTAAAGTATGACATACAAGACATATTAAAAATATATAAATATTTACAAAATATAGAATACATAAATGCAATTTTTGGAACATTTTAAATTTTGTGTCAAAAAAATTAAAAAATTAAAACGTCCGATATGAGTCAAAAAAAACAAGTGTCTATTAAATTATAAATATAATATAAAATCCACCGACCGGTTCTTTAAAAAAGTCAATTATAATTTTATTTTTTTTACTTTTCTCTATTTTTATCTCTATACACTCCATCCCAAAAAAATAATAATCAAATTACTTAATTTACTCAAATTAAGAAATACTATTTTTAAGTAGAGAAATTTATTATACACCACATAAAATTTGATTCTTCTTATAAAAAATTTTTTAAAAAAAAAAATCACATAATCGCTTTAATTTTAATTTTTGGTCATTCCTTCTTAAATAAAAAAATACTTCGTATAAAATATAGTTAATTTTATTTTTTTTAAAGACGGAGCAAGTACGTACATAATACGCACAGGATAACATGAGATGTCGAGAGAGAAAAGCCGCCACCCCTACTCCCCATCTCCAGTGGCCAGGTCTTCACGATCTCTCAACTGTTTTCACTAAATAGGGGGAGAGACAGGACCAAAATTATCGTGTAAGCTGAGAGTTGACACATCCAAACAAATCCATTTCCATGACTAGGAATAGTACAAATAAAACCGCAACAACAAGCATTCATGCATCAAGAATAAATTAATATATATATATATATATATATATATACACACACACACACACACACATATATATTAAATATATATTATAAGCAGCTTCCTTCCTTGTTCCTAAGTCCATCGGTACAACGACATATAAATATATATACTTCCTCCGTCTTCAAAAGAAATATTAAATTATTTAATTTACGTCAATTAAATATTATTTTGAAAGTGAGAGAATCATTTTAAATTATATAAAATTTGTTTCTCCTCATAAATTTATTTATTTTTTTAAATATATACCATAAAATTTATTTAATTTACGTGTTTGATTTTTTATTTTAAAACAAAAAAAAATATACCTTTAATGGTTTTTTTTTTTTTGGGACGGAAATAGTATATAATATGCAGCTTCCTACCTTGGTTCCTAATTTACAGGGCTGGCGGCGCTGGCGGGAACTCTATTGAACTGGTATACAGAGGTGAAGTCAAACTCTATAAATTGTGGGATTTATAATTTTTTTTTTTTATTATGAGTGTAATAATTTTAATTTTAAAAATTTATATTAAAAAATAAATTTTTAAAAAAAATTAAAAAGTCTTTCGATCTCACATACTATGACGAGGCTCCGCCACTGCTAGTATAAATGTCTACTGAAAATACAAACCCCAGCAGAGCCATGATCAACTTCTTGGTCCAAATAGTAACTCCCGACAATTTTCATCTGACCAAGTCTTGACCCATGATCCAAGTTTTTGTGTCATCTTCATCAATCTTGTACGAAAATACTGCTGGTACATGTGATTCAATTTTGTATCGTACGTATAGTCGTATACACGATACAAAATTACCAAACTTAATTATCTTCTCTGACCTAAATTAATTAATAATGTCCCTTCTAGAAAAATAAAATAATATATATATATATATATATATATATATAGTATTGTATATGTCAATCCATGCGAGATTTCCTTGAAGGAGGTCATGCTTCTTAAAGTATAGGGGATCGGCCAACAATATAGCAGACATGAACAAAAACAATTATTAATGGTGTTAAATGATTATAATTTATAAAGTTAAATTCTTGATATTTTATTTTACTCTGTTGAACAAAAGGAATTTGTTAAAAGAATTTTATTCACAAAAATAGTTTTAAATTTTTATTCACGATTTTACAAAAATAAAATAAAATCCTCAAATTTATTATGATCGACAATACCAAATAGCTTAACTTTTTAAATACAGATATTTTAGAAGCTGCAACCGCCCGAAATCTGGGCGAATCTTATGAAGTATGGTCACAAGTCATACTTCATGACCTTGAATTTGATAAGGCATAATATAATAAATCCGCATAAATGCAGTGCATGCATCCAGGAACAAAATCAAGAAGTACATGAAGAAGATCAACAATACAAGATACTTACCTTAATTAATTAAGTTGTAACTCTCCAACGAAAACCTTGAGATTAAGTCCCAAATGCTCTATATATGTTGTTGCAAGCGTTGAAACGATAAATAAAAAATTATTTTAGCTATTGTCGATCGGTGTTTGAGAAATATTTATTTCTTCGACTCTAAAAAATGATGCCTAAGATGTGCTACTATCTCCGAATATCGTGGGACTTCACATTGGAGAGGTGACTCTTCCAATACTATCCTTTCAATCCATAAAACTCGAACTTCTGATATTACTCAAGAGGAACCAAACTTCTATTCACTCGGCCCAATGGTTGTTGGTATTTCCTCGTCTCAATCATATCATATATATAGACAAAGAACAAACAAACAAAAAATGAAGGCTACATTTAAATTTTGAAAAAAATAATTAAATGCAGGCGGTTACATATTTATTGGGGAAAAATTGAATCTATATATATATATATATATATATATATTAAATGTTGTTACGACTGAAAATGAACCTAGAAAAGAAATGAAATTGTAGGAAAGTTGAAACAATCTTTCATCTCTCTAGGCAAGCAAATTTTTGCAAATAATCATTTTTTTTGTAGAATGGTCAGTAAATTATTATCCTTCTATGGTTGGAATTCATTAATTTTATTATCTCTTCTTCCCCCCAAAATAATAAATAATACTCCTTCAATTTCACATAAAAAGTCTCATTGACAAAAAAATAATAATTATTATTATTATTCATAAAGACAAATATAATATTCATAAAAAGATTCATAGTTTCTAATGACTATCAGGCCACTATTAATAAAATAAACACCCGTTAATACAAAATAGAAATAAATATTTGAAGGTTGATCGTGATAAATTGATAGTTAATGATGAATTTAGATGAATGTAAAAAGATGAATTTAGATTAGATTAAAATGGATTGAATTTTACATGATTGATAAATGAATAGATATATATGAATAAGGATAGATATGGAAAATATATATCAACTTTAAATTTCATACATTATTTTTTTGTGCGTTTATTGAAAGTATATTAATATATATCTTGTTGGGAAACTCTTAACGTCACGGATTTAATGGTGTAAAAATTTAATAATTCTCATTTCGTTTGAGTCTTGAAAATGTGGGAAGAAGAAGAAGAAGAAAAAGAAAAGAAAACTAAAATAGCATATAGAAAAATATCACGTAGCAGTAACTTGTTGCATGATGAACCTGATGAATACTCATTTTACTAAATTAAAATTATCCTAAATTGATGATTACGCAAGTTACTTAAATATTACATGTGTGCAACTAGAGATATAGATTGCACATGTTCAATTATACATATAACTATACATATAATTAATATATATTAATTGGTTTAACCATTAATTATTTAATTAAATTCACTTAATATATAAAATTATATGTCATGATTATATAATGTATGAGTTGACATTCGCAAAGGAATCGTTGTAGTATAGTGGTAAGTATTCCCGCGTGTCACCCGGTGACACGGGTTTGATCCCCAATGGCAATGGCGTTTATTTTTGCAAGACAAAGGTTTTTTATGCTGCCCGTTTGACCATTGCTGGTTCATTTTGTTGTACAAAACCTTACACCAAAATGCAGCTATTCCGAATGTCATTTTCCTTTTTGCTAAATTTTTTGTGTATTTTTTAGTAGATTTATGTAAAAGTTGTCACTGTTTATATGTTGGGGATTTTGGTAAATTTTGGCAGCACACTGGAAGTCCTCGGAGAAGTTTGATTAGAGTTCATTCTCATTGCCGAGCTGACCCTGCTACGGACTGATGCTCTGTTAGATGTCTCTTGGGCTTAATGTAAGAGTGTTAGATTATTTAAATTTTTTAACGAGTTCAAATCAAATTTTAAACGAGAATTCGGTTTGTTTAGCGACAAAAAGTGTTCGAATTTTATTAATTATAATATAAAATGATAAAATATTTTTCAGTTTATTATTATTAATAATCTAAGAAAAGTTTTTATTAAATTATAGACTTTCAAAAGAAACTCTTTTAATAAAAAAATAAATAAAATTTGAGAATATTGTTTTATCTTCCACGACTACAATACGCCAGGAGCCAAAAGAAAAGAGTGGTCATTCAATAGTCCTAGGACCTCTATTACTAATGGCTCCAACTGGCAAGTAAATTTTGACCAACTCTTCCCTTACTTTTAATTTTTGAATTAATTGGAGAAAGAGAGAAAGGCAGAGCAGCATACCCCAAATTGTAGTAATTTATTACATGGGAAAACTACAACACCCCTAGCCGAAGCTCAAAAAGAATTCAAAGAATTCCATAAGGAGTGGACCGCAAATGAAATGACGTTTCTAAAATCAATCAATCAATCAATCCTCCATAAGCAAATGTATGCTCCACTGATGCTGCTTAGATCCAGATAGTAAAATTAATGCACCTGCTAATGGTCCTGTTAAGTGTCTCTCTTTTCACATCAAATCCAAAAAAAGAATAACAGGAGTCTCTTTCTCTCTCTCTCTCTCTCTCTCTCTATATATATATATATATATATATATATATCTCACACACACACACACACACACTCTCTTTTCTATATGGATGAGAATCAAACATAAACTTTCAAGACTGAGAGAAAAGAATAACAGCTCTGTGCAAAAATAAAATCAAAATATTGTTCAAATTTAACTTGAATCAAAACTAAACTTTGATAGGCAAAAACAAAAGTTATAAAACCCCAAGAAAGGTTAGACCAAAAAATTGAAGCCTCTTATATCCCCAAGGGTGTGCCGGCCAAATACCTTGTGCTCATTGAGTAATGTAACCCTTCAACAATCACAATTGCTAGTGAAAACCCCAAACGCTTGTTGCAAATTCCCCTGCCCAAAGAGGTATAATTAACCATAACATTGCAACATATTTACCTGTTTCCAGGCAATTAACTACTATCATCGTAACATGCATCAAAATCTTAAAGAAAGTAAGGCTTACAAGCCTGTCCCGTTGCTGGGATTTTATTGTTGAATTTTGCTAGGAGTCACTAGCTAAAATGTGAAGAATAATACTGTAAACGCTAACTGATATACTAATAAAATATGCACAAACAAATGTGTCAAATTGTAATTAGTGAATGCTTAGTTATAACTAGGATGAATCAGTCATTATAATCAATTATATTTTAACATGTTAATTTATATATATTTTGTTAGTATATCTATTAGTGCACATAAAATTATAGAAATGAGAAATGAACGTACACTCATAAGTTGTGTTAGCTCCATTATGACTCCTCGCAAAAAATTGAATCAGTAGTTGAAAATGAAGAAAAATGAGTATGTACAGCAGCCATGTTAATACCTCAGAGCTCACATTCCTCGCATTGCTTTTATAAACTCGTCTGAGTTCTGCCATGAAGCTTTAAACTATGGCCGCACTTAATCTCCCTCCCCCATTAACAATTAGACTTGGCAAACGGTGGCTCCAATTTGTCCGCTAAATAGATGAGTTTTGGACTTATATTTTGGATTAAAAAAATGGACTTTATTAGGTCAGCTTAGATTTCAAACCTTCCAAATGAGCCTGGCCTACAGACACTTGGCCCGTCCGTCAAAAATTACCATTAATAACTTTTTACTGTAACCATAAAGTATAAAGGGCGGAATAGCTCGCTAACCAAGTGACAAACTTAATAAAAATCTAAAAATTGATATTGAGTTCTCGAAATCCCTATACCATGTAAGCAAATTATGAATGTCGTGATTTGGATTTTGTTCATTTTAGAATTTTATGATCTGGGTTTTGTGTATTTTGGACTTTTATGATCTAGGTTTTGTTAATTTTGGATTTTTATGATCTAGGTTTTGTTAATTTTGGACTCATAACTAATGCGTTGATCTTCTGATTTTTCATATTATAATGTCTTCAACTTAGTATCTTGAATTATGTGCTGTGTGATTGCAAAGGTAGGAAATTTTATATCTCAAGTCTTTGTCGTTATCATATTAAGGAGATTAAGCCAAAAATAAAATTATCCGAGATTAATGATTTACGGGCCTTGCTTAATCTTATGCCATGTTACTACTATAGATTTAGTACTTCATGTTTGTTATATAATTCTCCTTTTTGGTAAGAATGGTAAGAGGTGTTAGTGGTCCAATAACTTCAAACATGTTTTGTAGTATTTTTATGAAATTTAAATGATGTAACCAACATGCTTATTAAATTTGTTTTCATTGAAAAAGTCACAAGTTTCTTGTTTGGCCGAGTGACTACGGTCCTGACACTTTGCGGTATTCTGAAATTAAAAGTGGAATCAGTTTCTTTACTGTATAAGTGAGTGAGTGTAGACCTGTAGTACTTTGTATAATGTGGTGCTTGCCTGCTTGGTAGTGTGGAGCTTCGGTAAACTAGTAACGCTTGTTGTATGCCTTCATGGTTCCCTCTATAATATATCTTGCTACAATATAATCTCTCTGTGTAAAAAAAAAAAACTGCGGCTTGTCCAACCAGCCTAGGGTTGGACCTAAACTTATATATCTTGGCCAAAAAAAGTTCAAGCCTTTTTGCCCAACCCAAACCAATCTGACCCGACCCGTTTATCAGATCCAGTAGCAATCAGTTGTTGCGATATGATGTATATTGCCAAAATACAATTTATTTTTTCATTGAATTGTTTCAACTATATAGCTTCAAGAGCTCTGCCTATCAATAGCAGCAGAACTAATTATTTGGTTAGTTATTTTGCTTTCATACATGGTTCAGGGTACGGAGGCAAATGTACCATCAATGCATTTGAGCGTGCGGCACTTCAAAGAACAAACAACCTTGCTTTATTTGATTAGGAAAGAGTTGAAGTCATAGTTTAACGATTAAAAATGAGATTATGAGACTTATTATTTTCTATAAGTCTTAGGTTTAATTTTCGATTATGTTAAAATTATTTGTCCAATTTATAAAATTATCTTGTTCACTATTGTATGATCATATTACATTTTATTAGAGAGTCTATTGCCCATCATTATTATATTTAATTAATTGAGTTATGTGAGATTATAACTTTAGTCTTTATATGTTTAATATTATTGTATATATATTTGGTGAAACTATTGCACTACTTCTTCAAAAAATAAATAAACGAAAGAGCTTTGTTTGTTTTTTGTTTTTGGTTCTCCAATTATTTTTGGTATAATATGAACTACAACATATAAATATATTAAAAATATAAAAATTATAATATGTAAATTCACTTTTAAAATATTTTAAAATTTGTTTCAAAAACTATGTGACTTCCTTTTTATAACAGTGGAATTATTTAGAACGTTAACTTGAAAATTAAATACACTTATTTCAAATATCTTCTTAGAAAATGACAAATATTATATGATAGCATTCAATGGGTTTTTAAAAAATATAATGATCCTTATCATCAAAGAAGTTCATATTATTAAAAAAAAAATAAAAAAAATAATGACATATTGTCCACCTACGGATATCCAACTGTTTGCTCTGGTTCAGACGACAAGCTTATCACAAACCAAACCAGATTATAAATATTGTAAGTATTACTCTTCTCCTGTGTGTACAAAATTATATTTTTGTCCCAAATGAAGAGTGCCAAATTAGAAAGCAGAATCAGCCGGTGGCTTAAAGCGCCGATCAGAGCCCTGATCAGGGCCAGGGACTTCTACGTCAGAAGCATGAATAGCTGCGCCGGACATGTTAATTACGGCGGCGCGTTTAGCTGTCCCACACCAATTGCCTCCATTTTACCCAAGAGCTTCAGCGTCAAGTCAACAACAAGCGAAGAAGATTTCAGAGAGCTTGTTAGGATCGCTTCAATTAGGACACTCGGCGATAAGATTGATTTGGATATTCTCCGGCGACAGCAGTCCACTGGAGCGGCGGAAGTCATGCCGCGTAGTCGGAGCGTCGGTATTGGGAGGATTGATGAAGACCGTAGTTGTGATTTTGGAGATGATGATACGAAGTACGTCAGGCCAGCTGATTTGTTTCCGAGAAGCAGAAGCTATGCTGTTGCGAAAAAGAAACGATGATGGAATTTTCTGAAACGGTAAAATTTAGATGTCAATCAAAGAAAGAGATCAAAAACCATCTGATCTGATCTGTCGACCGACCGGTTCTTCTTGTTGATTGTTGATAGTTTAATTTCTTGTTCTGTCTGATTTTTTTAAAGTGATATTATTATTGTACTGATTGTGAACTAGTTGTGCATGTTTTGTATAAAAAAAATCATATTTGTAATTGGACTTTTTTAGATGTTTTAAAATTTCTGCAGTATTTTTATTTTGAAAAAGTAATAAAGAAAAAGATGTCTCAATGGTCTTTATTATTTTAAAATTTAAATAAAAACTGGTCCATGATAATAATTATGATTATATCAAATTTCTTCATTTCACACAAATATTTTCTATTCTACTAATTTGAAAATATAATAAAAAAAATTCATTTAATCTGTATTCAACATATACAAGTATAAAAGGTCTAACTGGAGTAAAATTTATTGGGACACACAGAGTGAAATGAAAGGGAAAACTCAATCACTCCATTGCTTGAACCCAGGCTTTATTGATATGGATTTAAAACAATTCAACAACTAAATTAAGGATTTATTTTGTATAATTTATTTTAAAACAGATTATAAATTATTTAATAATCAGATTATTGAATAAGTGTGTTATGTCTGTTTGGTATAATTTATTTTAAAATATATTATTATCAAAATAAATTAAATGAGTGTTTGACAAATAATTTATAATCCCTTATTATTTTAGTATGATTACCAAAATTTCCTTCATATATAAATAGCCTATCATGATCAACTTCCTTACAAATTTATTTAAACTTAGAAAAATAAAATTATCTCCATCTTTCAAAATCTTTGAAAATTTAAAAAATCAATATGAAATAACACAATTAACATGGTTGAATGTTATACGCAGTACAATAATACAATTTTTTTCTTCTACTTGTAAAAAAAAAAAAAGTAAAAATTCTACATAAGTCTTCAAATTACATTTGCGAACCACTTTACTCATATAGAACGTGCAAAGATTTTCGTCGTTTGTCGGGACGATTTCGAGCTTCCCGTTGATCTTCTGGTGCTACACGGCGGAGGATGTTGACGGTTGGACTATTATAGAGTAGGTGGGTGCCGCTGGGAGGACGGAGGGAATGTGGTCAGGGAGAGGTCTGCTGGATGGGGTAGCTGGGTGTTGTCGAGAGCCGATTTAGTGTCTGTTTGGTTTCACATTTTAAAAATAATTATAATTTTTTTAAAGTTATAATTAGAATTTTGTCTGTTTTAATTTATTCAATAATAAGTTATTTTTAAATTATATAATTTATTAAAATATATAATAATCACTTCTAAAAAGTTAAATTTCAGAAATTTATTCAATAATATGTTTTTAAAAAAGTATACAAAACAAAACTAATTATTTATTTAATAATTTAATTATTAAATATTTTATAATATATTTTCAAATAAATTGTATCAAACGAGTCATTAGCTGTGCTGTGATGAGTAGAAAAGGAAAGTGACGTTGCTATCCGTTGGTGTTGAATTATTGCAATGGACGGTCAATTGTAAATACTTTGGTCAGCAGGATTAAATATGTAATTTACACTAAAAAGCTAATCAACGGTGAAAAAAAGCTGCTTAAGAGCTGCTTCTTTCCACAAATTATTGGCTGTATAGGACGGTGGTACAATCACTTCACAAGTTATTTTTATAAATAGTACTAAACAGAATTTTTTGTTGATTGCTTCAATAAATCGCATCAAACAGCACCTAACTTTCCTAGAGAGTCTCGTTCTTCTACATATTGCGTTGTATGTAACAATATGTTCCCTTTGTTCAAGAAAAAAACAATATGTTTCCTTTAATTAATTAATTTATTTATTTTATTTTATTTTATTTTTTTTTTTAAAAACAGAAAAAATTGTGTTACAAATTAATAATGTGAGTCATTAACTAATACTAAAATTTAAATAGAAAATAAGTTTAGAAATAAAATAGATGAAATAGACCTCCTCCGAGAGGAATAAACATTCACTTTCTATTCTCACATCATCTTTATTTTTAATTAAAATTTAATTGCAGACAATATATTTTATTCGAACACCAACTTTTTTCAATTTAAATTTTATTATATTTTTATTCCCTAAGAAATGGGAAATCAAACGCAACACAATAAATTCGCTACAAATTAATAATACGAATTGCTGGGAATTTTGATTTTTCGAAAACGCAATCAAATGTTCAAGGAGAAAACAAATTCACGTTTAATGTGGAAATTGAACAAAAGCATTAGGATGTTAAAATTTAGTCTTAATGATTAGGCTGAAATTTTATTAGTTTATTTTTGCTTCTTAAGTTGTTCACTGCTGAAAAAAATGATAAAAGTTTTAATAGTAAATTTAATCAGACGTGGCACTAGAATATTACAATAAATATAATTAAATTTGTTTAAAATTTTATAAGGGTGATAATTTCTCGCACAAAATTTATGTCGTAGAAGGTAACAAAGAACAAGACAATGATGTTCTTTAATCTTTCGCTATTTTTTACTTTTGTCTAATCAATTACTATTCACTTTTATCGTTTTCAATTATCTTGCATTTCAAATGTTTGTACAATTATCGCAAACTCTCACTGCATAAAAAATATAATAATATTTTAATTTTTTACAGAGTTTAAAAAAATTATTTAATATTATAATTTTAAAAAGATGAATAATAATTGAAGTAGTAATATTATAATTTAAAAAAAAGACTAGTGATTGAAGTGGTGGGGTATAGTATTGATATTATAATTTTAAATAGAGAAATAATGATTGAAGTGGTTGACCATATTTAAAAAAATAAGGGTAATTTAGATAATTTATATTATTAAACTTTCAAAAAAAAAAATTGTAATTTTTATAAGACGTACAAAAAAGACAAATGTTATAATTTTTATGAGACAGATGAAATAAATTTTATGCGATTAGTTCAGAATATTTTCGATCACTGTTTATTTATAAACATTTTTAATTATTTAACTTATGTAAATATTCATTTTAATTGGTGCATCATATCACGAAGTTGATTGATATTATTTCACTCATATTAATTTGAAGGTAAAAAATGTGTGAGACATTTCTTGACTAATCACGAAAAAGGCGAGAATGAATAAATTATGACTCATATATTTCTCTCTCCAAATGAATGTAAATAATATGATATCATATTTTAATTATATAGTGCACACATTATTTTAAATATTTTAAAAATCCCGTTAGATGTTTAAGATATTTTATTCAATTTTTTAAAATAAATATTTATCCAATTCTAAAAATGTATTATTGTACATATATATGATACTAATCTTTTTCTTCTTTGTTACGCGTTCGATTCTTATTTAACTATTTAAGTATTCCATCTGTCTTGGAAAGTTACCTTCATATTATTTGACATAACTTATTTTATCAGCTTATAATTTAATTTAAAATAAAATATTTTAAAATTATTTATTTTAGTTAATTTAAAAGAATTGTAAATTAAATATAATAATTATTTTATTTTATTTTTAAAAATTAATCTATAAATATTTTTCATAACTTATAATTTTTTTATTTTTTTAAATTAACAAATAGATTATTTTGAATAAGCCGTGACAAATAGGGATAGTTTATCAAATATCAACCACTAACCACTAACCACAATAATAGAAGAGAACTGGGTTAACTACCCTACTAAGAATTGGACTTTAATTGGACTTGGGCTGAAAAGATAGGTCAAAGGGCGGGCTAGGCTGGACTACTGCTAAGATGTTGTGTGGAAGCTTATACTTATCACCGGGCAGCAGAAATGCGACCGTGTAAATTGCAGCGATGTTCTTATAATGATATCGAAAGACAAAAAGGCACACTAAGAAAATAAGAAAACTTAGCACTAATATTTGGATAATATTTTCATTCAAAAAATAAAATATTTTTATAATATTCAAGGGTCTCGATTTGAAGTATTACATAGAAACTCTAATAAGGAAAATATCACCATAGCTCTAGTATTATTATATTCTGAAAATGATACAAAAATAGTACACATTCTTATTCTTATATAACGAATACAAAGAAAATCTTAATTAATAAAAGATACAAGATTAATCATAAGTATATAAGTGAAAGCATCAAACTCAAACACAAATTAAATTTGATCCATTATTATAAAGGGGAGTTGCCTCCTCACTCCATCCACTCATCGAAGAGGTGATGTTTCGTCTCAAATAATGCATCATTATCTGCTAATTATCGTCTCAAATAAATAATTATCCATTTATGGACCATGGCGATAATTTTTGTCCCTAATTAGCTGTCTGTACCTTTATGTTAAATCTTTCTATCTAGTCCATAATAATACTCTAAAATAAACAAATAATAACAGTAAATATAAGTGTAGGAGGATATAAATGGCTTGGTATATTGATCATCATTTTCATATCCAGAATGAAGAACAAAGATAGCAAGGGCAGCAAAGTTAGCCGGAGGATTAAGGCAACGCTGACAAGGGCCAGGGACTTCTACGTCCAAAGCTTGAATAACTTGGCCGGAGAGGTCAGTTACGGGGGTGGTATTCCAGCGGCACAAGTCACCACTTTGCCCAAGAGCTTCAGCGTTAACTCATCAATCCTTGTCCACCAGGAGTGACGATGATTTTCGTGAGCTTCTAAGGGTTGCTTCAACTAGAAGTCTTAATAATAAGATTGAGTCGGAGTCTCTCAGCCGTCGAACGCTGCCGGAGCGGTGAAAGTTGTGCTTCGAAGTCAGAGCGTTGCTATTGGAAGGATTGATGAAGATGAGGTTTGTGATTTTGGAGATGAGGATAACAATTAATGTCAAAGCACCGGCTGATTTGTCTCCGATAAGCAGGAGCTATGCGGTTACTTCCAATTACTACTACAAAAAGAAATACTGGATGTAATTTATTAGTAATTGTGAATGACTGAAGTCTCTTTTATTAGTTTTGGTTCATATCCCACATCGAATGTTTGGGGATTTGATTTTTGTGAAGTTGTTTTCATCCCACATTGGAAAACTAGAAAACTTAAGGCTCCTTCCAAGGCTATATAATGGAAGGCATCCTAAGGCTCCTTCCAAGGCTATATAATGGAAGGCATCCTTCGGTTTTAGATATCATCCCATACAATTCATTCTTCTTCTCACTAGAATCTCCTAGTGTTCTCAAGAGAGAAAAACATAAGTTTCTCC
>JAUMHB010048069.1:4966-17075 GCA_032359685.1 Pittosporum tobira
ATCACTTATTAAGCACTCGAGCCTGATTGGAGTTGGTTGGAAATTTCGTTATGGCTAAAAAATAAAAAATAAAAAATTCCACTTTTAAATATGATTTCAGGCGTGTGAATCCAAAGTGCCTTATTCTCATTATTAAGTTTGAATCATCACTGCCTTTTCCTTCTTTCAGGAAGCATATCCATTAAAAAAAAGTAACTTTTACAGTTATGGGGGTCTTGGTATAACTGTGATAAATTAAAGCCTCTTGCTAACCAGATGGATCTAGCTTAGAATTGCGAGCGAAGAAAAGGTGATCTATAGTTTCATATTTCAATAATTTATATGATGTTCTATTCTTTTATGATCACTCATATTTTTATGATAATAATAAACATCTTTTGTGAGAAAACTCTTATATTTTAATAAACATTCAAAACAAGATAGAAATATTATTATCATCATCAATATTATATCAAATAAAATTTATAAATTCATTAAAGTCAATAATTTAAAGACTACAGTATATTTTGCACTCCAAACTTTTTATCCGGAGATAGATAACACCCTATACTTTAAAAGTTCTATTCCGCTACCTATACTTTCAAAAAGATGTCATTTTTCATCCTAAAACTAGTTCCCCGGTCATAAATAACACGTTGACAAGGTTATTATCGTCACAATAATCATAAAACTAAATTATTGACTAAAGTAAAAATGAAATTATTAACTAATATTAAAACTGAAACTATTAATTTTGTTTTAATTAATAGTTTAAGTTTTAATCGTAATTGATAATCTTTAATTTTATTACTGTTGTGACGATAAATACCATTGTCAACAGGTCACTTATCGTAATTGATAATTATTTATAAATTATATACCTTTATTATTTAATTAAAACTTATCATTCTGCTGTGTATATATTTATTCGTATGTGAGATCTTATTGAAAGATATAACATGACGAGCTGTCAAATATTGACAACTCAGCATGCTGAGATGATATCTGACGACCAAGTTTTCACATAGATTTGGTAGTGAGAAATTGGGGCTGTCACAAAAAGTATAATTTATGGGCGTGTTTCGTTCAAATCATACATATTAGTAAGCTAAAATATGTCATTGATTAAATAAAAGTAATTAACTTTTAAAAAAAAATGTAAACTCAAATATAGGTTTTAATTATGTAATAAAAATTGCTTGACTTTTTTGAAAGTTCGATATTTGCTTTGGAATAAATTGAAAAAAACTTGAAACTTATTTAATATAATTATTTTGTACTCTAGATCTATTTTTTGTTTTTTTTTATTTTGTAGAAGAAGATTTTTTTGGTTGTATCATAATTTGGAATACACAATAAAATAGATAGAGAGATGAAGAATTAGCTTTTAAGGAAGAAGGTGAATCAAGATTTTTAATTAAATAGTAAGGTATATAATTGTTAAAATATTTAATGAGTTATTAATAAAGACAATTATGAAATAAAAGAAAGTTACAATAAATCCATCTTCCTTTCCTTATAAATCTGGCCAATTTGGCAAGGAAAAATCCCAAAAAAAAAATTGGCTAATTTTCTTAAGTTTTCTTTAGTTTTTCCAACTTAAAAATTTCACAAACATATGATTTATCAAAAAAAAATTAGGATTTTCCTCGACTTTTATATCTTTTCCTTAGTTTTAAAAACTTATAAATAAGGTGTAAGGATTCCTCATTTAGAAAGCTCACAAATAATAGATATTATCCGTATTAATAAGTTTCGTCACAACATACTCCTTTTGTCCCAGATTAACTGCTGCATTTTTTACTAGCTGTCCGAGATTAATTACAACGTTACGGTTTTAAAATAGTTTGATAAAGTAAATTGTCTAACTTACTCATATTTTATCAAATATGACTTATCACTTCAACTACTACTCCTACATTATGAATCACTACTTCAACCACTACTCCATTGTGTAAAATTATTTCAATCACTACATTAACATTATAACCTACTATTTCAACCACTTATCCATTATCTAAAACTATAATAATATAAAGGAAATTTATATAATTATTTGATAACTAAATACATTTCTTAAGATCTGTGAAAGTCAAACGTTGCAATTAATCTACAATAGAGAGGGAGTATGAGATTACCAAAAGAGTACTGACAAGGTTTACAAATTTTAGGATTTCAAATGTGTATCAAATACATGTGTTCTCAATATAAAGGTGATCACAATCAAATACATTTAGTATGAATTGATACTTATTATATAATTTTGTGACACATTGGAAACCCTAACATTACACTTATCACAAAGTGGTTTGCGGTACAAATGACTAACACTGTGTTTATGAGTACTAAACAAATAACTGTAAGAGGAAATATACCTGCATCTCATCATGTATACACAGTCTGCAGACTTTTTAACATTGAACTTGCGCACTTCTCCTTTCAATTTCGTTTCCCTACACTCATTCCGAGACCAAAACCCCCAACCAACAACAAAACACAACACAAAAAAGCACAAAATACAACACAAAAAGCACAAAACAACCAAACTTTTTGGTTATTTAACACTGGGTCGTGTTTTTTTGCTTCCGACTATGCTATAATTCAGTCGTACCTAAATTTGTGTCCAACATTAGTCGAGAAAGACTATACATTATCCACAACCAATGAATCTGGATGCATTCAACTCATTAGTCTCATGCAATCAATTTCTTTTATGAAAATTAAATAAAATCACATACTCATCATTTAAAAGCCCAGAAAGATTTGTACTGATTTGGTCATTTTGGACTGCTAAAATACAATACTTATGATATAGTTACATCAACTAGAGCCACAAATTAAATATATATTATGTCGAATTTCACTTAGCATCAGAAAACTCAAATAAACATTTAACAAACATTGTTTTCGTCTGCACTGCACAGGTCTCAAAACTAGTCATCTATAATTACGATAATGGGGCAATCCTTAGAGAGACGATCAAACTTGTGGGTAGCGAAAATCATAGTTTCACGCAGAGCTTGCCCCCATCTATGGAACACCTCAGGGGGTATAATGGACCGGCAATGCTTGGGTTCCAAAAACCCTCCACAGCGCGAAACTGGACAAGGAATTCGGATAATATTTTGTTGAAGTTTCGTTGCCACGTACTTGCGAGTGCAGTCCGAACAACAAGAGTGATTGCAACCCTTAATGGGGAAAGATTCGGTTAATGGCTTTGGCTCCACACAGATGGCACACATAAAACTTTCCAAAACCGAATCGTCATTATCATCAATATCAATTATATGGTTAGCCGGGAATGCTGAATTGGAGGATTCCCCAGGCTCAAAAATCGAATATCTGATTTGAACTTGAACATAATGACCAGTGAAGTCTGAATCTCCAGAGATATCTATGAAGCTTCTTTTTCTACTACCACTAGTATTAATGGAGGCCATGATAGCTAGTTCAAGGTCTCTGTCTTCCATGGAGTCCCAGTAATTTTCGACTGAAATAGCGTTGCCTCTGCTGGTTCCTCTCCTGCTCGTATCACGGCGGTGCTGGGATGCAACACTTGGTGAAGAGAATACTATTGAAACGTCGTCGTCACCATTGTCGTCGATATCGATAATTTCCACCTGTGAAGCCTCAGTCCCCATGTCAATGATTACGGTTTTTCTTGAAGGTTTTGAAGTTCACCTTTTTCTGACTTCTCTATATTGAAAGACCTGACAAAAAACTTGGCCATAAATCTACGGTACACAATTATTATTTGCATACCAAAAAAAAAAGTGATTTTCTTTTCCCTCAAATTAAAGGTAAATTTAATTAATTGTGTTTTTATTCCCCCCTTCCGTACTCAAGTGTGGGTACTTTATCAATTAATGTATTGTAATACCCCGTAATTTTAATAATGATATTTCTAAAATTATATTATTTTTTTAATTATATTTTATTGAGTTAGAAATATTTAATTAAATTTGAGTTTTGTTATTTTTTGGGATTACAATTTTAGTGTTTTGATATTTATTAAAAATAAAATACGAAACAAAATTAAATAAACATTTTAGCGACACCTTATATAGGCTTTTTAATAAATATATAATTTGCTAATAGAATTATATTAGACAAAATAATAATAAAAGAAACCAAAATAAATATAAATAAACACTTATATTAGGATTAGGGTTATGGTAAGAAGATGTTTGCTTATGAAGGAATCGGGAAAGCAGAGGCGACTGAGAGAGAGAGAGAGAGGCTAAAAGAGAGAGAGAGAGAGAGGCTAAAAGACTTTCCAACAAGTATTGTAGAAATCGTTTTATGTATTGCGTCCGTTATTTTCTCATTAGTTAATTCGAACTCTTTGTTAATATTCCTAGAATTCAGTCATGTTATAAAATTCGTATAAAATCTATTGTATCTCCAATTTATTCTATTCTTAATTATATGAAAACCCTATTCAGTTATGTACAAGTTTCATATTTTAAGTTTTTTGAAATTCCTTTTCTAAATATGACTAAAACTGTGATTTCAATAGCTACTCTGTTCACTAACGAGTTTTGATATACATCATTGTTTAAATTAAAGAAAATTCTATATTTTGTCAAATTATTTGATTCTTATTTTTTTTGGAAAGCTCTTGATTTTTTTATAAAAGTTTTATTCTTTTATTTATTTCTGAATATATTGTATGAATTATTATATTTCAAGTTTTTTAAAACTAGTTTTTGCTGTAACTTTTGTCTTGACAGATTCTGTCACTTAATTTCTAAATTCTTTTTCTAAACCGTCGGTTGTCAAAACTAAATGAATTTTATGTTTTTGGAATCCTTGAGGAGTCTATTATAATTTTTATGTTTTGATTTTTTAATAATTATGGATTTAAACTAGTCATAACTAAGCTTTTCATAACTACTACAACATATTTTTAGCAGTAAATTCTTATTTTCGAATTTTGATAACTTTATGATTTTAAATTTGATTTGAGTCAGTCTTGAGGCTATATTAGACTTATTGAAGTGTATTTTCTGATGATATTTTCATATTTATAAAATTATTTTCAAGATGAGGATTATATGACTAGATTAGTGGACTGAGGTCTTAAGAATATTTGGACAGATTTGAGGTTATAACTTTTACAGATTATGGTCGATTCTTAAAAATATAAGTGAACATTTGGGTTAGTTTAGAAGTATTATTTTGATGTGTAAATTTGATATGGAAAACCTTTTAGATTGTGATTAAGGCTTTATTTGATGTGGTTAGACATTTGACAGTGAACATTATGCATTCAAGCATATGTGAGTAAGTTTGATTACCAAGTATCAGATATCATCCTCTTTAGCTATATTCATTTTGTATGAATATATTAATTGTTAATTTGGTGGAGTAGAGATTTTTATTTTTATAACTCTACTTCTTTCATTTTCTTGACTTCCCGAATAGCAATGCTTGCTATTCATATGTTAAGTAGTTGTTTAGGAACCATTTGCAATACTTGTTCATATTTAATTTGCTAATCTGATTTGATATATACTTTGTGTTTGAAACATACCATTGGGCTCTTTCCATGCCCTTCGTGGGACAAGTTGAGACATGAAGACGTATCCATTTGTGCTCTGGGGAGTGAGCTTGGCCATTTGTTAATTATTTGTGATTTGTTTGGGATATGTTGGGTCGACCCTATTATATACGTGACCTATGTGCGAGTTAGTGATATATGCGCTGATACACGCTAACACCGTTCTGTGTAAGTATCCTGATCAAATACTTTTTGCTGTATTGAGCTTAGTATGTTACTATCTGGTTTGATATCCTTATCCTTAGTTTTTGTTCAGCCATTTGTATGCATTTGATTTTGTTTTGTATAATTTGTTTGTAGGTTATGCTCATCTATTTTTTAGTGTTTATTTCTCATGTCATTTAAATTATTCGCACTGAGTTTTTGCTCAGCCGTCTTTTCTTTTCTAATGACAGTAGGTAAGCAGGGACATTCAGTTTTGGGGTGTGTGAAGAGAGCATCTATGGAACCCATTGGGATTTGATTTTATTATGTATAAGATTTATAAGATTGTTTATATTTGTTATTCATTTGGAGGATACTCACCGATTTAAAATTTTGGGATTAAGATTTGTAATCATTTATAAATATTAGTGCTCTGTATTCATTTTGAGGTTTAGTTTGTTTGTTAATGACATCCCTTTCCTCTGGTTCGAGAAGGGGGTGTACAGATGTGGTATCAAAGCTTAGGTTATGATTCTATAGATAGCCTTTTAGGCTTGACTTGTGAGTTATGGGTAGTACACCACTGGGTAGATGTAGAGATAATGTACTTGATAGAATGTGGAACTTGGAGTTTAAGTTTGTTGAAATTTGGACTACTGTGACTCGCATAAATTTTGGATATTGTGACTATTATGAACTTGGGTTTAGTTTCTAATAGAATTAAATTAAGAACGTGTGACATATCATAAAATTTAGGTTATGGTGACTATTATGAAATTTTAGATATCGTGAATACTATGAAATTTGAGACATTGTGACATCAAAATATTATGGCTTTTGTGATTTAGAGAAATGTGCATTTGGAATTAGTTTGACTATAAACTATTTGTAGGTTGACGTTACTCTATAATCTAATGATTATAAGCTTTGAGATGTGAATCTTTTTACCGTAGGTGGGGACATAAAAGCTACTTGTATCATTGGTTATGTTCTATTTGGATATAAGATATGATCTCCAGATGTGTGATTCTGATTTTGATTAGTTTTGTTCTAGTAGCTGGTATTATCCCACAGTGGCAAAAAGGGGAAAGTTCTCTATGCTTTGATTGTTGGATTGTGGACCTTTTGGTAATTGAGATTTAGAGATTGGGCCTTTAGAATTATATTGAACATTATACATTGGAATTTTAGATATTTGACCTTAAGAATTGAATGTTGTACATTGGGATTTTAAAAATTTGACCTTAAGAATGGAACATTGTACATTGGGATTGTGAATATTTGACCTTCAGAGATATATTGAATGTTGTATGGTACTGATTTTTAGACTCTAAGATATATGCTATCACGACGTAGTACTAGAAGTGGTTAAGAATGTTGGGGATTTTGAAATTATTCAGTAGGTGAAGAAAAGGTTATGTAAATTATTTTATTTTGGAAGGAATATGTATTATCTTGGGAATACTATTTTTGCTTAAACTTTGGAATTTAAATCAATGAAATTGTATTAACTAGTAATTATAAGGATAAAAGTTATGAAATTAGAGCAACTGAAATTTCCTGGAATTAGGATTTATGCTCAAAATTCTAAGCTTGGGATAATGCTATTATTTTCTTTAGTAACTTACATTTTTATTTATGAGATAAAAGATAATGTAAGTTGATGATGCAAGCATGATGATGCAAGTGTGATGAGGTAAGTGAGATGATGTCAGCATAAGGTAAGCTTGATGACATAAGCAAGCTTCTAGGAGGGGCCTTGTTGGCCAATTTAAGAGCATGATTTTTGTGGCCTTGTTGGATGATCTTGAGGTGGACTACTTGGCTCCACCATTCATGGACTACTTGGCCACTTTAATGACCAAGTTAAACACCAAGCAATCAAGTGGCTAAAAATCAAGACTTTCCCACCCCTTTAGAAATTATGCCAAGGAAGAAAAAGAGAGACCTAGGCCATTTTCAAGCAAGCTAGAGAGAGAAGAGAAAGAAAAAGAACGAAAAAAAAGAGGAAAAACCATGAAAACTTGCCTAGATCAAGCAATTCTACATACATCCAAACCTCTAAACCCTAAATATCATCAAGGATTACTAGTTGAAGGCTAAGTTGAGGGGAGATCAAGCTCAAGGAAGGGTTGAAATTGTTGAAGTTGAGCACTTAGCTTGCAAACTACCAAGGGAAGGTATAAACCCTAATTTAGCTTGTAATTATTATAGTTATGGAAATACTTATGATAATGATTAATTCAAGAGTATGAATGATATTATAGAAAATCTATTGAGCACAAGCATGCATGATTTAGTGTACAATTGGCATGGAGGAGGATGGAATCATATTAGGTTGGATTATTTGTTGAGGGTTGTGGTTGTGATTGCTAGAAAAATGGATATATTTTGCATGCTTAGATTAAATTTTATGGACTCATATGTATGTGTTAGAGGGTTTAAAAGAAAGTACGTAATGAAACCATGGATTAGTGATTTAGTGAGTTTACAAATTTGTTAGTTAAAAAGAGACAAGTAATGCATGCTAGAATTTGAAAAATTAAAACTGATGGTCATGTTTGGAAATTTGTATAAAATAAATTACGAGTGAATTTCGAACGAAAAATTTTAAAAACGTATTTAAATTTGTTAAGTTTGAGATCCCAGAGTTTTATACAAAATTGAGGTCATTTGATATTTTAGTAAATTACTAGAAAGAGACTGCAGTAGCTTCCCGCAGAAACAGGGGAACCTAGAATTTTGGTCAACTTTGGAGAATCATGGAAAATAAAGTATTTATCAAAAATTCACGAAACTATTTCGGGATATACTTACACAAGTTTAGAGTGTTTTTCAAAAGTTTTAACATATTTGGATATCTTTTATTATTTTAATAAAATTCCTAAAGTACGTTGCCCCTGCAGAGTAGAATTTTCCGGAACATTATCCAAATTTGGAAAGTCATATCTCATTCATTATACGTCCAAATTAAGTGATTCTAGAGCCCAAACGTAGATTATGAAATCTTTTTTCTAGAAAGGTAGGATATTATAATATAGGATCTTACGAAATAATATATGTCTGTTTAAGTTCAGAGAGTGTAGAAACAAAATATTTTGAAAATGTGGCCAACTTTGAGAAATCATATATTCCTCATCATAACTTGGAATTTAGTGATTCTTGGGCCTATTTTTAGCTTTAAAAGTGAATAATTTGGTCATAATGGTCAAAGTATTGATAAGCTTTTATAATATGAGTTGAGTGTATGTAAGTTTAATGGACTCCTTGGACCCGAAATAAGACATTAGGAGCATAAAGGCATCAAGTGGGATTATTAGCCATGGAAATAAGTAAGATTACTAATGTAAGGTTATTTATGGTTTTAGGACATTGTTTAAAGGCTGAGGATGATTCTGAGGTATTTGGACGATAAAGGAGCTTAACGAGGCAAGTACATTTGTCTCGCTCCTTTTATGTACAAATTTTATGGTATCAAAAGTGAATTGTTATTTTATTTCAAAATCTTTGCAAAGTAAATTATTAAGGATCATTTCCGCTCAGCTGGATTGGAAGGTGAGTGGAGGTGTGGTTACAAAGGATCACTTCTGCCTAGATGGAATGGAGACTAGGTATGGGTGTGGGTATCAAAAGATGACTTCTACCCAGTTGAAATGGATGCTGAGTAGGGGTGTGGTTACACATTGGTTTAACATAATTACTTGTTCAAAATTGATTAAATATTATTGTTTAATTTACTTTTAATACTCGGGAGCTGCAATTGTAATTAGAATCTACTGTGTACTTGTGGATTACCAAGTAATCATAATTTAAAAGAGTTAATAGTTTCAAAATAATTTTGAGTCAAATATCAAGAATTTTCAAGAAATGATTTTTAATGTGAACTAAATATTTTTTGAAAATAAAATATTTTAGAGTTGAGTGTAGTGTACTTGCTAAGCTAGTTGCTCACTCTTGTTACGTTTAAAATGTTTTACAGATAAAATAGTTTGAGAGAGTGGACTATAGAAGAGGAATGCAAGTTGGGGATTTGTCTAACCTGGAGGTGCTCCACTGCATTATTAAAGAATGTTGTAACAAAATCGAGAAAAATATTAATAAAATGGATATAAGTAGTGGAGTTTTGTATTTTGACGACCGGTTCCAAGTTTTACAGAACCGGGGCGTCACTTTAGGATAGTTTTTCATAGAGACTAATGCTTGAGCTAGTAATTATAGGATATTATTTATTAAGCTAGTTTAGAATGATCGATTATGATCATTAGGTTGTAAGTATATAAATCTGGAAAGCATTGTGGTTTAGTTATGTCTTACTATCAGTAATGTTGGTGGGAAACAAGTCGGGATATTTAAGAATCTTAATGAGTTTTGAAAGATACTAGTTGAGTTACTTCTTTGCGAACGTCATCAAGAAAGGTTTTCTGTATTCCCATTTATAATTTCATTCTTAGGATTATTAAGGATACCAACTAATGTCACTTTGTTTTATATAGGAAGTTATAGATTTATCCAATCACATATTTAAATTGCTTTATTATACTTTATATTTTTCAAATTTGAGACTTCTTTGGATTTTCAAAGTAAAATTTGCTAAAATTTGAAATTGATATAAGTTCAATTAGTGTTAAAATAAATAAATAATTTAGTTAATAATATATGTTAGTTAAACTTTTTATTAGTTTACCACAATGATAATAATTTTTAATAATTTCATAAATAGACACAAAAAGTCATAATATATCTCTAATTTAAGAGTAGAGATAGTAAATTATATTTATGTACTGTTCTCACAATTATATGGAGGTAGGTTTTATTTTATTTTATTTTATCACTTATAATACATGTATGTTTATGTATAAACATAACTTACATAAACATGGCTATATGAACAATTTTACAATTGACACTAAGTTTTTATTTTCCCATTTTTTACATGAAGAAGTGAAGATAGAACCCTTCTTAACAACTTAATTTTTATGTGTCTCCACATTTAATTCATAGTTATGCTTCAATTGTGTTTTATCAAATTCACAAGTGAATATATTAAATTAGTCAAAAAACAAGGAAGAAAGTATTTATGATAGTAGTTTATTTGGTCATTCTAAATCTACATATCTTCCTTTTTATTTTCTTTGTTTCGTATAAAATTTGACTACTTTTGAAACTCAATAAAATAATGCCTACAATTATAGCAACAAACCATAAATTCAAACAATTCAACTAATGGAAGAAATTTCACCCAAAAAAAGAAAGAATAATGCAAGAAAGGATATGAATTCAACTCAATAAAATCGAATCTAGGAGGTAGGTCCTTACTCTTTATGATTGCTCATCCGTTCGAGAGACAATTCCCATCTATGTTGACTAACACATCACCATCCATTGAAAAAATTTCCGATTCAATTCTGAAACAAACAAATAGATTAACAATAGTTCAATTTTGGGAAGCTATAGACACATGTGGACAAATTTTACAATAAAATATAAACCCAAAAGGAAGAATCAAGTCCTAGAAACTCATGTGTATTTTTTAACAATTTAAATAAACCCATGAAAGCAATGATATGATGCATATACCTAAATTGTTAATTTGGTGAAAAGCCAAAAGCTTTCTCTTAGATCCTTTCTTCTCCCCTGACCATAGCGGTCGATTAGAATGGAAATTTGATCTCTGATTTCTTTGTTGCTATGACGGAGGGATAGAATTACGAGAAATTTTGATTTGCTCAAAAATTAAAAGCAGTAATGAACATTAATGGAGTCCAATATGGAGGAAACGATTGAGAACTTGAGAAGTAAACTCGATCTTTCACACCGCTTAAAATTAAAACAAGTCGGTGAGGCGACCTACCCAAATTTGTATCAGTCTTGTGTCATATATATATATATATATATTATTTGCAAGAACCCGAATTTATTAATAGACATTTATTGGTATAAAATTTTTCTTTATTTAATTATTGAATGAGTATATTTTATGCGTCGCTATATTCTAGAAAATTAATTTAAAATAAAAATATTGTGAACAAGGCATTTTGGTCATTTTTGGTAAAAATTATGACCAAGGGCACTTTAGTCATTTTTGATAAAAGTTATAACCAAGGGCATTTTATGCATTTTGATAGAAGTTATAACCAAGGGTATTTTGGTTATTTTTGATAAAAGTAATGACTAAGTTCATTTTGGTCATTTTGATAAAAGTTATGACCAAGGGCATTTTGATAAAAGTTATGACTAAGGGTATTTTGATAAAAGTTATAACCAAGGACATTTTTGTCATTTTGAAAAAATTGTTATGACTAAGGGCATTTTGATTATTTTGGCAATAATTTCAAGAACTGCTCAAAACCATTAAATTGTGAGAACCCAAATATTTGAGAATGATTTAATAAATAAAAATCTTCCTTTTGTTATTTCTCTAGT
>JAUMHB010048091.1:4468-22195 GCA_032359685.1 Pittosporum tobira
TATTAATATTATAGTATTTATGGTAGTAAAATTAATTATATTATCTTCAATTATTGTCTAATTTGTATATATATATACATATATACTTCATACAAGTTGTTTTTAGAAAGATAAGAACAATGTATTGTACATAATAGTTATTAAAAATATTAAGTTGTCGAGTAGACGGAGTTGTGTTGAGTTGCTATGAAAATTAAAACTCAAATACTGTAATAAAACTTTCAAATGCAGCTAAATTGAACCCAATATGTTATCTATTCGCATATTATATATTTATTGAAAACATCTGAGGAAAATATTCAACCGTCAACAAAAAAAAAAATTATACATATATATAGAGTAGTGTTTAGTAACAATAATTTAAAAAAAAAATATTAAAAAAGATTTTTATAATTATTAGTGAGAAACAATAATAAAATATGAGTATAATTATTTATTAGTGAAAACATAATATCAACAAATGAATAGGTTGTATAATTATTTATTAGTACAAAAGTAATATTATCAAATAGGCTCTCTATTTAGCAAACCTATGTAAGAGCATGAGTAATTCTTAAGGGTAGAAAAATCCAAAATAATTCCCCGTTCTGCAAGAATTATGATTTTGTTCTTCATGAAACCTACAAATACCAAAATAAAGAGAGAAGATAGTAACTTTTATATGCTGTATTCTTCTTTTAGTCATTTTATTCAACAGTTCACTTGAAATATATATATATAAAAAAAAACAAAATCTTAATTATATATGATATAAAAAAAAAAACATATATAATTAAACTGATTTTTTATTTTTAGAATTGTGATAAAACAAAAATGAACTTCATACGAGAGATAATTAATTATAAAAAAACCTGTTTAAACGAAATTATGGGCCCCATGTACTATCTCTGCAAAGTAAATATTTCAACGAAAAAAAATTATTTAATTGATTATACCTGCGAAAGAAACATCAATACATATTTGCCAAGAGTGTCTGTATAGTAGTATTTTAGAGATTTAAACAACATGCCACGTGTGATAGATATTTGTGTAGATAGAATAAGAGAAATGAGAAAGAAGAACAATATGTTAGCGAAATTGCAAAATTTTAAATTCAAATAGAAGAAACACAAATTCAGTAATTTAAAAAAAAAAAGTTTTTGTACGACACCATGGATAAGTTAGTTAGAATTACAAAATTGCACTATTTCAGTTTTGAGTTTTACATAAATTTGGGGGATTAGTACAAATTGCACACAAAACCTTTCACGTGCATTTATATGCTACGTGTCGCAAAACCATCACCCGGGTCGGTAATATCACGGTTCCAGAAAATAACCCAATTGAAAAAGGGCGTGGTCGGTTTGCACACGTGGTGCATAAGCAACGCACTCGCACAGTTCAGATCCCAATGTCCGTGAACACTGCCGCGTCCAACTGTAACTCACTCCTCACAACTTGGCTTCTGACTCGGACATCTAGAAGAAGTAGAGACTTCATTTTCACATTTACAGCATCAAAAACCCTACAATTTAATCCTCTTAAATATACTTATACATCTACATATATGGAGTATATATATATATGTATATGTATATGTGTGTGTGTGTGTGTAACGCGTTATGCATACGCGTACGATGTGATTTTTTTTATACTGCGCTTAGATTTTTTTATTTTTTTTTTATTTTTTATGAGAGAGAAGAGTTGTTTTTGTATATATATTTGACCTCAAGTTGCGCTTCTCTTCTTGATCACTGAGCGACCGAGTCCAACTAATCACATTTCCCTAGGCTCACCGGAAATCGTCGGAGCTTAACCGGAAACATCATTCATCGGCGTTCGGTACGTTTTGTCCCGAATCTCCGTGCAATTTGTCATTCGTATGGAACTGCGTTTTGTGATCCGTTTTTACTGCTAAACTCAAGTCGGTGCAATCATGAGAATCCTAATCCGTTCATCGTTCATTGTGACATTAGGAATTTCATGTATTTTACTTATAGTCTGAAATTAAAAACCTATCAGTATTAAAATGGACTAAAAAATTTTTATTTATATTTAATTTTGGAGTCTTCTGTAACGAATTCAATTGTTAATTTACTAGAAAGTTGTTAATTAGCTGACTCATATGGTTGCTTTATTTATTATAATAATGTGCAGATTCAATTGAGTTGAAAGGAAGAAAGTGAAGTCCTTTTTGTGGATCTGAATCAAAAGTTTGCTTTATTAGTCCCCGTTTTATTTGTCTCTCCTTTCCATTTTGGTCAGAAATGGGAGGAATGAAAGCTGCGACTACCTGTTTGAATTGGTCACAACCTTCAGTTCCTCACTCTCCTGCCTATCCTCAAACCCTAGCTTCAGCTATCTGTTCACCTTCTTCAAAACGGCGTAGCATTACAGAAGGATTTCTCGTGTGCCGTTTTGCTCACACGCTAGACCGATCGGCTCTGTTTGGTTATTCTTCTTCCATGAAACTTTACCGGTCTGGATCTTTGGAAACTACAAAATCGTCAAGAGGGCAGACGATTAAACGAACTTGCAGTGCCAGCTTAGAAGCGTTTTCGGACGAAGAATTTTCCAGGAAAATCCAGGAATTGGCTTTGAGATTCCAATTATCGAATGATGAGGAAAGTACAAGCAGTGGTTTGATTGAATCAGATGAAGAAATGGCTTCTGATTATTTCAAGGGAAATCAGAAGCCTTTTCTTAGCTCAAAACTTGAGCCAGTCGAGCCACCAGACTGGCATGATATTATTCCTGCAAGCATAGAACGGAAGGCCAACTCGGTTGAGCTTCCCCTCTCACTTCGGATGATTAAGAGGAAGAAGCAATGGAAGCAAGAGTTTTGTGATATTGGTGAATCCGCTTATTGTTCTGTCAAAAAGGCCTTTTCATCTATGGTGTTTATAATTCGAGAGCTACAAAGCTATACCTTGCAAATGAGAGAGGTCTTGTTTTATGAAGATTTACAGGGGATTTTGGTTAGAGTACAGAAGGAAATGAATGCTTCTTTTGTCTGGTTATTTCAACAAGTATTTTCACATACACCTACTCTAATGGTCTATGTGATGATATTGTTGGCGAATTATAGTGTGTACTCAATGGCGAGTCACACTGCGATTGCAGCTGCGTCACCGCCTGTATCTTATGCAGCTACAATGGAATCGGTTTCAAATTTAGAAACGCAGAGTGGTAGAGACCAGATGTTTGATTCCTCTTCAATAAAAACTTTTTCGGTGTCTTCTTCGAGTGGGAAAACAACATCAATTGGGGGAAATAATGGCGGTGGTGGGAAATTCCGGGCTGTTGGTAGTGGAACTGATGGTGATGGACGGTTTGATGGATCCGTTGCGGATTATCGGACAGTTGTTCCCGATGGGGCATCTTCCATTGGCAATCCATCAAGAACAAGCGAAGAAGAGTCAGTTTCTGGTCAAGTGAATAGAGAGGAAGAGTTGTGTCTCTGGAATTCTGTGATGGAAGAAGCTTTGAGGATGCAGGCTGTATTAAGAGACGAGTCTCTTGATCACGAGACTATGCTGAGATTTGTTTCACCAATAACTGCAAAGATTGAATCAGATGAGTATACTGATTATTTCAGAACGGAGCTTTTGTATCAAACGGGGCTAGCGCAGGAGCCCAATAATTCTCTTTTACTTGCCAATTACGCGCAGTTCCTCTACCTAGTTGCCCACGATTATGATAGGTAAATTTCTGATCTTTTATAATCTTTCTATCGTTGAGTTAATTTAGCATTATTTTTTAGTTAATTTATCATTATTACTAGTTATCGTAATTATCTGTTGGATTGAAGAACAGAAGAATTTTTGCAACATTATCACCCCTCGAAATGAATTTGTTGTTTGAGGAATTACTTTCACGTTTATACTTGAGAGATTAACGCTAGTTTTACCGAAGAACAGACCTTTAAAATTATGAACACAATTTCGTATTTTAAAAGAACAATAGGCTCGGAAATATTTCTAATAGTATAGTATTGCTTTACTCTACATGAATAGGATTAATTCTTAATTAGCGGAAGTATTTTATTAAGAGAGGAAGATCGTAACAAATACACCTAATTTAAAGAAATTTGGAAAGTAAAGATTTTTCTTATTGATTATTTTTGTTAAAAGGGGCTCAGATATTTTTATGAGCTTAAGTTGTCGTTTTGTTAGAATTTGGGATGGATTATTGAATTTGTTGAATTTGGATAAAGGAATGTGGTGTGGTTTCTTTTCCGTTAATGGTATTAGGCAAGTTTGGATCTCTGTCTTGTTGTATTGAGTCTTTTGCTAATTTTTGTAACAGAGCGGAGGGTTACTTCAAGCGGGCGGTTGAGGTGGAGCCAAAAGATGCTGAGGCTTTGAGCAAATACGCCAACTTCCTATGGCAAGTAAGGAAAGACTTGTGGGCTGCCGAAGAGACTTACATAGAAGCCACTTCTGTCGATCCCAGCAACTCTTACTACGCTGCCAACTATGCTCATTTTCTCTGGAGCACCGGGGGCGAGGACACATGTTTTCCCCTCTCCTCTCCTGACACTGACAGCATTTAACCCAAAAAAAAAAAAAAAACCCCACCAAAATCCTCACAATTCTCTTGTTCATCCATTCTAGTTGGTGAATCATTGCCTTTACAATATGCAAAGAGAATATATATATATATATATATATATATATATATTTTTTATTTTCAGAGTTAGATTATTTTTTTATAGAAAAAATTTTGGGTCCCTTTGTTGGTGGGAAAATTGAGAATTGTCAGGGTGAAGGTGAGAAGAAAGGGGTTGATTGATTGGTGTAGGAAGAGGGAGGGTGACTCGGGCTTCTTGTGCCAAGATTCGGTTTAGCTACCACCTCTGCTTTGTTTGCTGGGGGAGATCTACAAGACTTTTTAGCGGCTGGAAAGAGGAGGCTTTGTTTGGATTCTTCTATTTTGCACAGTATTAAAAATTATGTGTTCTCTTATCTGTGACACAATCACATGGCCAAATTGTAATTAAGTTTTTGTTTTATATGTATAAAAGTGCCATCTTTGAATTATTCTAAAGATAATAAAGAAGATAATATATATGGATCAGGATTGGAAATGGAACCCATGTTTCTTGTGCAGTGTAGTGGGTGTTTTATGTGTAAACGTCATTTTTGGCTGTTTGTCTCTGGAAATTCTAATGTTCCTCACTTCCTCTCTGTTCAATTTTGATGTCATGTTTCACAAACTATGCATATTATCACATTATAAAAATAAAATAAAATAACAGTGAAGTAATATTTACTACTCTGGCTGGTGTCATGCTTATTCCGTAAATTTTTATTAGAATATGATTGCTTTTTATGCATATGAGGTACATGGTATAGGCCGAGTTAGTGGAAGAATCATTTTCTTTGAAACGAGTTTGAAGTTTGGAACATGTAATATGAAATGTATATATCTAGGTAGGAGTGTTAAAAAGAGTTGTAAACAGAGTTCGAGCTCCAACAATTTTGGATCGTTTTACACCGTTTGATGCACCTTTATTACCCGACGAACTACGCCTATGGTACTACTCCACTCCTTGGGTTAAAGTTAGTATCAGCCTACTTAACCCAAACAGGATGATTTATTTACCCAAATCTTACCCCCCATACATTGCTATCGGTAGCTGCCCTCTCGGGGTAGCCAGCCATACGGGTGAAATTCCATGAGACGTTGTTTACCCTCTTTGTAAGCCTTGAAAAAGGGATCTAATTATTTAATTAATGTTTAATTACTACTTTTTAAGTACTTGATAATATCATAATCACATGCTTGCGTGGTAGAGCTTGGTTAATCTAAAGTATGAAAAAACAGAATAGAGATATTGACTCGGATTGCTCGAACTCTTAGTTTGAAGCTTCATCTCTCCATCAATCATCATGCAAGCGCATTGAACCCGGAATGCAACGTCAAGGAAAAAAGCGTATTGTAATGGATTCATTTTGTTAACAATGATGATTCGACAAGATATAACGTGATCACGTTGTGTTTATATTTTTCTTATATATATATATTCGTTATATTGTTTATAATATATTAAGTAATAATATAGAATAATTACACAATAATTGACATTCTTGATTGAATGGAAAGATAGATTAATTTTTGAAATGGCACAATACCTAACTAAAGTGGAAGATGGACGCATAGAGACTTTAGTGCAACACATGGGATGCAATGGATTTATATGGGTGTCACGGTGCGTCGTCAATATTAGGGCAAGCACAAAATGACGGCAACAACATGTGAACATAATACGGGCAACCTTAACCTACTACCATGCCCTGGCCATTTTGCCACCTCTCTTTCTCTACAACTATTGCTTCTTGTATTCATGGATCTGAATTTATTTTAGGACTTTTAGTTATATTTATATAAAATGGTAGTATTTATTGTTTGGTCAGATTTATTTTTATTCTGTTTCTTTTGACAAAAACCCCATGCCGTACTTATGGGTTTCCTTAAAAATTGACCCAAATGTTTTGTGTTGAGGGAGGGTTGACTTTTTTTTCTTCTAATAGTTTAGTATAGTCATCAAAGTTAATCCCTTTTAATTAAGTGTTGAAAAGTTACTCATGTGCAAGGTATATCACTTAAATCTCTCGTATTCATGTAACTGCGTAATTATTTGTTCACATTCCACATCATCATAAACCAATGTCATTTCACTTAATTTAACATAAAACTACGTTACTCTTATATCCCTAAAGGTCGCCTATTTCCTTCTAAAATTATAAAAGTTCAAAAATAGTACACAATAAATTGTGTTTTCCTAAATTATGAGAGTTTGTGATTTCCTTGGATGATCTATTTTAACCTTATAATTAAATTCAAATAGTGGTGTAAACGAATCGAATCGAATCGAATCGAATATTGATTTGTTTAAATTACACTCGTATAATTTATCGAGTTTGAAATGAAATTTGTATAATACTAGTTTAACTATAGAGTCGAGTATTAATATAGATTACGATCAAATAATTTGAAATTTTCGAACGAATTATATCAAGTATCAGTAGAAAAAATAATTTTATAAAGTCTGATTAATTAATCTAACTTAAAACTATGCTCATATTTTACTTGTTAATATTTCAAGTCAAACTCAAATCAAACCCAATCCCGAATCAAATCTGAAGCGTTTAATTCTATTTACTACTTAAATTCAAATAGAGAAATATAATATTTTTTTATCCCTACTTTTTTGCCATGGACTTGTCTATTAATTGAAAAGTTTGTACGGGTAACAGATTCATATACTCTATGTAGACAAGTGGGCTTTACGGTAATGCCCACGATAACTTTTGGATTGGTAGTTTGAGCCAATAGATTGGGCTACCCAACTCTTTTTGTGGACTGACATGGCTATTAAATGAAAAGAAAATGACCAAGTAATTGGCCTGCTTCTATGTACCTTCCACGTAATCCTTTGCTTGGACATATAGTAGTGTTTAAATATGTCTTTCATTTTTGTGGTAAATTGTAACTGAAGTTCTTAAGATCTGCTTGGTATAAATTAGTAGTAGGTTTTTTTTTTTAAATTAAAGTACCAATTTTTTATGCACAAACTAATAAGCATACAAAAAAAACTTTTTAGAACAAGTTTTTTTGTAATATGTACCAAACATGGTCTTAATTATTGAGGATTAATTAGTACATGGCCACTAATCCCTCCATGTTGCTAAGATGGACTTGCGATCAATGGCTTTCAGCTCATGTTGGCAGCTATAGTTATGGGCTTCTCTAATAGTATATGTAGAAAGAGAAGCACAAAATACTGTTTTTTTTTTTTTTTTTTTCTTTCAAATTAAAGCAATTATGATTTATAATAATAATTAAAAAAGAAAAATTTAAAGAAATTATGGTCTGAAAGAAGTATCCTGGTAGCACTAATAACATTTTTGATTGTGAAAATATAAATAAAGTAAAATGATTACAATTATGTTATTGAATAAATACTTTTGTAAAATGAACCATACTCTTCATGCTTGATTTGTACTCAATAAATATTAACGAGCATAACATGAACACATTGAAAAATATAGTTGATTGCTTATAATTTATTTTCTAGTGATATTCGAAATATTTTATTGAAAAAATTTAAAATACTCGGGATTAACTTGTAATCACGCCTCAATATCAACAATTGGACAAACCTAAAACCAATTTTATTTTTAAAAAGTATGATAACTAAGATCAAATAGTGGGTGAAAATGAATCTGCTAAACAATATACCTTGCGCGGGAGAAAATATGAGGCCTATTTTTATTTGGAAAAACACTATACATTGGTGAATTTCTTCCTCCAGTTTTGCTACGTAACAATATAAAGCTTATTTATGAAGGAATTAATTAGCTAGGTTATAGGGTTAGCTAGAAGATTTGGTTCTATTTAATTAATTTAATTTAAAGTTAAATTTGTTCTTCACGGTTTGTAAAAATTTAAAATATGGATTATTTCATTCAACACCCAACTAATTAACTTGAGAAAAAATTTGTTTATTTTGATTTAATTAAAAAAAAAGACAATATGGTTGATTACTACCTTAATGGGACGGTAAATATTCATAGTTCGAGACAAATTAACCAATCTATTACTATATACACTATAAATAGACAAAAACTATAAATTTTTGTCCTAAGATTTGGTCCTTACCAAGTTCTCAATTGGTTCATATATAATACTGTATTATTTGGACAATGCACCTGTCATGATAATTCTTTTTTCCTTTCCTATTTTAAAAAAATAGTAAAAACTCAACCATTTCATAAATATTAATTTGCACACTTAATATCTATTTGATAAAATTAGTTAACTCTTAAAAATTTAAAAAAAATATATATAAAACAAAATAAATGCATGCATATACTAATTTAGAAAAAAGACTTGACGCAAGCTAAACTGAAAAATGTACAAAAGAAAAGTTTTAACCCTTAAGAATTATATGAAAATAAACTTATGAATAATAGTTATTATATATATATATATATAAACTTTGATTATGAAAAAATAAAAACAAATATACTTATTATTGATATCATAAAATCATATTATGTTCCGCTAAAAAATGTAGAACGTCTATCTTGATTTTTCATCTAATATAAATAATCTAGATTTAGACTATAAAAATAACAGTCCGTACTTGATATGGGTTAATAGCCTAATTTTCATATAAATAAATAACGCAATTTATTTATTTGTTAAGCATGTAGACGTCCATGAGTATAGTATTCATCATCATGCCATACATCAAATTGGCCACAAATCTCAACTTTCCTGATTTTCATTTTGAAAGACAAAATAAATATAATTTAATATTAATTTTGAAATGACCACTTTGACTTAAAAGTCAAATATGGAAATTTATTACGAACAGAGGTTATAGAAATTTGTAATAATGATAATTTGAATATTATAATCACTCATCAATGTCTGTATAATAGACATTTTACATTTTACCTTTTACAAATATATGAGTAATGACATTAATAGGGGAGTGATGGAGTAATAATATTTTAAAAGTATAAATAGCAACTTAATCGGATAATAAAATTTTTAAATAGCAGATGATTAATTTATTGCTCAGGGCAGGTAATAACCGAGAGAGCCCGCTAATCTCTCCCCCTCTATTCCTTGTGCATGAGAAAAATAAGAAGATGAGGGGTTACACCATAAAAAATTCTCAGCCGTTAGATTAGCATCAAGATCAACGGATACTAGCACGTCTAGCTCATGCTAAGGCTCACTTCAAGGTTTTTGTCCAAATAAAACTATACTTATGGACGAGGGCTCTCGTCTCACTTAATACTTAGCTACTACCTCCATAGCAAAGCTAGAAAGTTTTTTTCTTCCCAAAATCAAAGAAAATTTCTCTTAAAACTTTCTTTCCATGGAAGATGGCGGCGGCCGTTTTGGGTACGGATTCCCACCGGAAAACAATATTCCTCCTTCTCTACATCATCACCGGTCCACTCCACCATTGTCAGCCATTGATAGATTCCTTTGGGGTCAAAACTATATAATAAACCTTAACACAGAGATACCCAATTCTTCAAACGGGTTTTCTAATATTTCTTCTTCACCAATCTATGAAAATGGTGGTGGGCTTATTTGGCCAACCTATGTCACTCATGCTGGTGTTTTCGTAGATGGAATTGAGACTCAAAATTGGGACAAAAATTTGAAACTCGACCAGGGTCAGAATCAAGGGGGAGGAAAATCTGGAGGTAAAAAGAAGAGGGTGAACGGTGGATACCCTTCAAATTTGATCAAGGGACAGTGGACTGACGAAGAAGATAGGTTGTGAATTGTGATATCATATGAATATTATACTGTATTCTTTATTTATTTTTGTTTGGAAGATTAATAAGTAAATTACTATTGGTATAGTCTTGTTTCATCGATCTTGTTTTTATGCATGAAAAAATTCATAAGGTGATCATAATACTAATTAAATATTTTATTTTGGTGATGAAGGAAACTAGTTAGGTTGGTGAAGCAATTTGGAGTGAGAAAGTGGGCTCAGATTGCCGAAAAGATGGTCGGTCGCGCAGGAAAGCAGTGTCGTGAGAGGTGGCACAACCATTTGCGCCCTGATATTAAGGTTAATTTCTCTTATTTTATTTTAATTTAATCTAATTTAGAAAAAGGGTTTTATTTTTGTTTGATATGGTGATTATTTCGGTTAACTTTACTAATCTTACATCTAATCATCAACTAATTAATCTGGTTTTGTCTTCTCATGTTAGAACGAACAAGTTTTCTTAAATATGGGTGTTAGATCTTGTATGTGATGGTATCTAAGAACTGGATTTGGTTCTCTAGTTACGTACCTTCAAGTGTTTTTGTTCGTGTTGCCCTAATTTTTCTCATGTATTGGTTCTTTTATATGTCGAATGATTATTACAATTATCAATTTAGATAATTGTTTCTATCAGTTCTCTTTTTCCATTTAATTGTATGGTTTTTAGAATTTGTAACTCAATTAGTACGTATGAAAATATAATTAAAGCTCATCTAAAAATCAGCCTAGGGTTTTGTTTCTGTAAGTTCATTACCCAACTATAACATGCAAATCTTGAGGCATTTTTCATCTCCCCGTTCAAACCTCACAACACCCCCCCCCCCCCCCACACACACACAGACACGCACACAAGGGCGGATATATAGAAACACCGGTCTTGTTCTTTTCAATATATTTTTGAATTTATCCATATTCAACAATCTGTGGGGCTTTTCTCAATTTCACATGTATAAATTCAAATTTTCTGTTCCATCATTTACTTCATCCTCTCTGTTCTACTACAATCTAATGATTATCTATATTTATTTATTTTATTTAATATTTAATAATTTTTTAAAATAATATACAGATGACTATTGGATTAAAATAAAATAGATGTTGAAATATAGAATAGAACAGAAAATCTGAATTACACATGTATATATCTAACTGAACTTGACACGCAAAGCATGCTAGTTCTTCCCTTCATGGTCACTGCTCATTTCATGTGTGTCTGGAACAACTTTTGTGAGGAGAAAGCATCAAAATCTGATAGAAAAAGGATCTGCTTTACATGTAAAATTATTTTACTGGATTTTTTAATTACTATCTTTTCCATGAATTGCGTTTAATTAACTGTGAATCTTTTTTTTTTTTTTCTGGGTTTTTCAGAAAGACAATTGGAGTGAAGAAGAAGAGAGGCTGTTAGTTGAAGCTCATCAAAATATTGGTAACAAATGGGCAGAAATCGCTAAACAAATTCCCGGAAGGAGTGAAAATTCGATTAAAAATCATTGGAACGCGACCAAAAGGAGGCAAAACTCGAGGCGCAAGAGCAAGAAATGTGCAGGGAAAAATGGCAAGTCCCAACCATCTATATTGCAAGACTACATCAGAACCAAGATTTTGGAAGAACCTAAAAATCCCACCACCTCCGCCCTAAGTACCTCCACAACTCCCGCCAACTCAACAATCTCCGATGATCAATCTACAAAATTCAACATACCCTTTCCACAATCTCCGTCCGAAGACTCCACTTCCTTAATCACACCCACATATGATGAGGAACTCGATTTCATGCTGCAATTTTTCGCGAGCAACAATGTCAAGGCTCCTTTGGTTGATGATGGCAAACTCTTGGTCAATTCCCTGGGATATGGTTTTTCGTCATCTACCATCAACAATGTTGTCCCGGAAGAAGTGGCATTACCGGTTAATAAAATGCAGGCCGACAATTATCTTTCATTTCTGTTGGATGGAGGTCCAACTTTGCCATTTATAGATTATGGGTACAATGACTCGAGCATGGATTTTGAGCAGCAGATGGCTGAAGATTCTTCAAGTGGAACGAAGGAGATGGATTTGATTGAGATGCTTTCGGCTTCTAAATTCTCCCAAGGAAGTAATCAACCCTAGTACTATTTTTTTTAATGTTAATGTGGTTTCCTTAAGAACCATCAAAGTTCTATAGTGAAACCGGATATTTATCAGACTGTTTAATTATGATGAATAAGGGTTTATGTTCCAAACTTTAACCTCTTTTTTAAAGAAACCGTGTTTAGTTTTTGTGCTTTTCTGTTTTAAGAGTTTTTCTCATTAGTTTTCACGTACTTTCCCAAAATCTTTGATCATTTGCTAAGTGTTGGGACTAACTTGATCTTTGACCAAGTTCAAACCTTATTTACAATTTGGCACACGTTGACGGAAACTAGTTCACTTGAAACACGGGCAACACGGGGGTTTGTTCCCTCGTTCCCCGTAATCTGAATATTAAGTAGGAGATGGTGGGGTTTAATGGTGGGGTTTACTAGTGTGTTTTTAGAGAGTATTTGCTCCGGTGTGTTCGTATTTTTGTAGAGTTTGGGTTTTTTGTTTTAATTTCGGATCCCCTTCTCTGTGGAGATGAGGCGGTATTTGTAGAGTTTGCCTTAGCCCGCGGCCTGATAAAATAAGCATGGTGCGCATGTTTTGAGTTGACAACATGTATGGTGCACATCTTTTGAGTTGACAGAGGTACAAGGTTAGGCGGTTGATTGGACACCGCATGAGAACTTGTTTTATGGCCTTTGGGCCGCTAGACACAGATCAAGCAGAGTCAGATCCAATCGATGGAGTGGATTGAGCCTGCTATCTGGGAAGGTCTGGGCCCAAAACGCATAGTTTGAAAGTCTCCGACGGAGATGGTCCGGCTGGACTGAGGCGGATGCAAGACATTTCGAAGGCCGATAGCCAAGCTTGAACCTTTTGGATGCCGAGAGCCGAGACCAATCCTTCTTTGGGTGAAGTGGATCGCCGAGCCTTAAAGATGGCTGATTGGATGAGCTACCACGTGAGATGCCTCGTTGTCTTAATTATGACTAAGGTGAAAATTCTAACCCAATTTTGGAATGATCTTCATCACTAAAGTTTTAATTTATTTCAACTGAATTTTGATTGGATTTTCACTATTTTCTCTGTCTAGTTTGGTTCGCGCGAAACTTTGGTCATTTGATTAAGCAACTAGCTAGTCCCAAAATATAAAGAGCTAATGAACACCAAATTTCAACTGATTATTGACAAGAGGTCATTCAATATGCTGCTAAAACAACATTTCTCACTGTAAAAATGAAGGAAAACAACTGAAAATTATCATACAAGACCTAACGATATCATGGAATCCACTTAAACCAAAAACTTACAAATCAACTTAATTGAAAATTATATTTTTGTAAATTAATGGAAATAATTAAAAACAAATGTTCAACACCTACCTATATTAACGGACCCCCTTAACTTAAAATCTGGGGGGGGGCTTCACGTATTTTCAAAATTTTATATTTTATATAGAAATGCCCAAAAAAGGGTTATTTATAGTAAATAAATGAATATAAGGTCATATTACTTTCAAAATAATTATTGGAGATCACACTCTTAGTCCTTTTAAAAGGGGACAAAGAATGTATAGTACTATTATAAACTAGTAGTTGAGTTTTATTTGAGTTTAAGGTAAGATATAATTCCATAATTCACGTTTTATGAAAAAATTGAAGTTCTATAATAATTTAGTGCATTTTAAAGACTAGTATTCATCTTCCATTTATTCTTCCTCAAAAGTCAACTCTTTAACCCTTTCCAGTCAATCATTCTCTCTCTCTCTCTCTCTATCTCTCTCTCTCTCTCTGCAATGAAGGTCTCTTTTAATTTTTTTCTTCTTTAAACTCGCATAATTGCATGCATATATGGTAACCGATCGATCGAGTTTTTTCAGAAAAGAAACGGACGCAGCTAGCCGGGACTCTAAAATTGATCCAGGAGAAAATTTAATTTGTTTCCTTTAAAACTTCATAATTTTGGTAACTTATTACCAAAAGGGAAATATATTTTTCGAATCTTGGAATTAAGTAAGGATTATGGCACGGCCCAGGTTGATTTTCCATTTCCTTTTTCTTCCCGAGGTGAAAAAAAAAACATAAAACTTAAGCTAATTTCTGAAAATAATATCACAAATTCAGAAATATTTTATTCTGAAAAGAATGTTACAACATTTATATCAAAGAAATTATATAATTCTTATTTATAAAAGACTTTTTATGTAAGATTATTTAAAATTTGAGTGACCTAGAATCTTTCTTTCTCCACTTTCTTAATGTATAGATTTTTAATAGTTGTAACATTCTTTTCAAGATAGACGGAACATTTAATTTTGTTTAGTGAATATTGATTTATTTTCCATGACAAATAATGTTTATTATGTTTTCATTGTTTAATTTCATAAACTTGATATTGGGGCCAGTGGGCTTCTTAGTGATGTTACAGGTTACACTATATTTCTTTTTGTGGAACACAAATTAAAGGTTGTTTGTTGGACGAGTATGGGCTTTCCCATGTTGTGTGGCCAACTTGGATATCTATATTTGTTGCTATTAGGTTTCGGACAAAGAACAAACAAGCCCATCGTGAATATATATTAATATGGGGTAATATAATCTAGAAAAATAATATTTGCAATTTAAATTTGATTATAAATATTAAAGTTTAATATAAATATGAAAACCAGTAATAATTAGAGTGCATAAATTATTTTTCGATAATCTATTAGTAGCCAGATTTCCTACTACCATTATAATGAATTTGTAAATAAACTTTGACTAATTATATAAGAATAGAATTTATGGTTTCATTTATTGACAAAAATATAGGAAAATCCATATCCATGGATATGCTTTTTGAATACAAACACTTGACCCGTTGTTATGATTTTCTTCACCAACCAAATAGAAACAAACACTGTATGACTATAACAAAAGTAAATATAAATAATTAAATGACCAATATTATCCTTTGACCAACCACGTTGACATCAAATCCCAAATCACTTGGACAACCCAACTTGCCCTTACGAAATGTAATGAAAAGACCAATATACCATCAATTTATGCTGAAATGGCAAGCTCCCGTGGATTCAAGTACACCAGAAGCCCATTCTTCATAAACAGGGTCAAAGACATCTTCTGTTCGACCCGGTGACGGGGAACCAGTGATAGCCGGTAACGCAGCAGAACAGCCGAAGCCACGGACTTCATTTGCAAGTAAGCCAAGTCCTTCCCCAAACAAGTCCTCGGTCCACCATTAAACGCCACAAACTTGTACCCATCTTTTGGCGGTTCGAACCGGTCTCCATCGGTCGACAACCACCTCTCCGGTTTAAACTCCATGCAATCTTCACCCCATATACTCTTCATCCTCCCCATAGAATATATGGAATAAGTAACAATTGTACCGGACGGAAGATACGTTCCATCCGGTAATACATCATCCGAAACAACATACTTAAAGTCCTCTGGCACGGAGGGGTACAAACGCAGCGTTTCAGCGAACGCTGCCTTTAGATAAATCATTCTATCAGCTTCATCAAAAACAAGTGGCTCTTGAATCCATAATCGACGATCTTTACCTCGCGTTTCTGATAAAACTTTTGACATTTCACTAATAATTTTTTCCTCGACATCCGGATTATTCATGACTAGCCAAAAGAACCAGCTCATGGCCACGGATGAAGTGTCACGCCCTGCTAGGACAAAGTTAAGCGCGATGCGCTTAAGGACATCATTAGGGAAGAACTCACCATTTACATCTTTCTTCTTCATGAATCTTGATAATAAATCGTCCGACGGCTTTTCTTTACGTGCTGTTAAAGCATCCGACATGTAATTTTCGACTATTTTCAGACATTCTTTCAGTCTCAATTCAGCTCCAATTCCAAATATTTTCTTGAGTTTCCACACAAAAGCCGGGTAAAGAAATCGTTGGAGAGTGGCTTCTGTCGCGGAGTCGAAAGCGTTGGCAAACGGGTTATCGGGCATATCCGGAGAGAGTGTTTCAGGGTCTTTACCGAATGTGAGGCCACAAATGTTGTCAAACGTTAACCGAAGCAAAATATCTTGTAAATCCACAGGAGTATTTGATGAAGAGGCTTTCTCTAAAATTTTCCATAACCGAGTTCTGATGGTTCGACTAACCCACCGGGCCATGGCTTGTCGGAGGGTCCGAGTGGTGAACTCAAGCGCTGCAGTTTTACGCTGGATTAGCCACGTGTCACCGTCGCTGTTGAAGATGCCTTGCCCTAAAAGGTCATGAAAGGCGTCTTGCCACGAGGGTCCTTTAGGGTAGTTATCGAACCGGGTCCGAAGGATGTGTTCTATGTTTTTCGGGTTGCATGTCACGGTGTAAAAGCCCTTTTTACGTGCGTAAAAAGGTAGGGCAATAGTGGTGGTTTGGTAGGTGCATCCGTTAACACGGAGGTTTCCGGCTATCCAGTCGTGGAACCGTCTCCGGTTCATGAAAACCTCCGGGAGGCTTCCGACTATAGGCCAGACCTTCGGTCCATTGAGCTTACTGGCTAGGGCAAAGAACCATAGAAGATAAGCAGACGTAGCTGCTGTGAGGCTGAAGATGATAAGTAGGGTTTCCATTTTGAGGAGCTGGGATTAATTAGCGATGGAGGAGAAGATAGAATGGAGTTTCTTTGGGAGTGAATTGAATGATAGAGGCGAGAGGTAAGGGGGCGGTAATATATATAGAGAGAGATGATTTTACGAGAAAATTTTAGGAGAGAGTTGTTGAGAAATTTATCAAAATTATTTGACGTGGGGTGTTAGTCGCTGTTTGGTTGATAGGAAGTGTGTGATATATATATATATATATACTTGTTAGAGTGAGTTTTGAGTATTTTTTACGTTAAAAATCACGCAGTGTCCAATTTTCAAGTTTTACTTTATGGAAGTTTTTGAAAAATGATTTAAATCACCCATTTCATGTTATCGTACATGTCAAGACTCAGGTGTGTGTGTGTGTGTGTGTGTGTGTGTGTGTGTATATATATATATATATATATATATATTTGAGACTATAAATCTGACATTCCTAGTCTCAAATATATATATAGTATATATATATATAGTCTCAGATAAACATATATATAGAGTATGATCAGTGAAAATGTTTTTCCTTAATTTTGGTGAAATGAAATAATTCAGAAATATGATTCTTCTTAAAAAAATTAAACTTTTAGTCAATTTACGAGTCTAAATCTACTGTCTCAAATTTAATCCAACGGTTGTATTGTATTTAAGTTTATTAACTATAAAAAATAAATATAAATTTTATATGATTTAAATACAATACAACCGGTGGATTAAATTTGAGACAGCATATGAGAGAATAAGTCCCAATTTACTAGTGCAGTATACGAATGT
>JAUMHB010048092.1:0-17070 GCA_032359685.1 Pittosporum tobira
TGAATCTCAATTTTAATTACTCATTCCGTTATATATTAATAGTCGTTTTAGTTTGATGCACACATATTAAGACCAACAATAAATATTAATGTTCAATTTCAATTTTATCTTTTAATGAAAATTGTGAGAAAGAGAGAGAAAGAAATTAGGGAATTAAAACACATTGGAAAGATGAGAGAGATTAGGGATAATATAAGAAAATATCTATTATGCTCTCTTAAAAAATTATAAATGACAATTATTTTAAAACAAATTTTACTTTCTAAAAAGACTAATATTTTAAAATGGAAGGAGTATTAAACTAGTACTTTTTTAAGATATGTTTAATACACCCTCCATTTTATATTAATAGTTATTTTAACTTGATATACACATATTAAGACCAATAATAAATATTAGTATTCAATTCCAATTTTATACGTTATTAAAAATTGTGAGCAAGAAATAGAAAGAAATTAGGGAATTAAAATTCCTTTGAAAGATGAGGGATAATATAAAAAAATATTTATTATGCTTTATTAAAAAATTACAAATGACAATTATTTTAAAATAAATTTTATTTTTAAAAAAAATTATTATTTTAAAATGGAGGAAGTACTTAGCAGTGGAAATGTATGTATTGAAGTTCATTCAATAGTCAAATAGTCACGTGTTCAATATTCTGCAGTGCAAATTCAGAGAATAATCGTTGCGGACTTTCATTTTTAGCACAAAGCAAAAAAATTTGTGCAAATTATATGTTAGACCTCGATAATACAGAAAAATTGGTTGTACCTTCTATCCTCAAACAACAAAAAGTTATGCGAGACACGTTATAATAATATAACGAGACGATATTATTTTATTAAAAATATATAATAAAATAATTTTTTTTATTAGAATGCGTAATAAAATGAGTTGTTTTATAAAAATATATTAATATTATAAGATACATCAGAACGTATCTCCATTTTACTCGAAAACGAACATAAAATAATGCTAATGTGATTAAATTAAACCATGAAATAAAATTATACTAGTAAAAATGATTTCATTATTAATAATGGGCCTCACATGAGCTTGCATTTACTTCAACATTCAATTGGGTTTCAATCCGCGTTATAGAGTCCGGGAGCGGCCTGCATAATGACGTTCATAACGGCTACCTTACTTTTATTTATTTATTTAATTTTTTATATTCTTCTATTTAACAGTTCAAAATCGAAAACCTTTCCCATTTCATTACTCGATCTTCCTCAATCTCATTTATCAATCAGCTCATCTTTCATTAACATTTCACACACACAAAGCTCTGTCTTTGTCTCTAAACTTGAGTTTTTGTTCGAGTCTCAGGCAATTCTACGAAAAGATTTCTGGGTACCTCTCAAATGGCACCCACACCCAAATATCATATCATCCCAACTCCAACACCATCATCAAAATCAAACCAAATTCATCTCCATTCTCACACCAAAACGCCCCAATTCAAACACCGGCTGAATTTTAATCTCACCAAACCTTCACCAAATCCTAAAGAAACCCAGCCCACCGACCACCCGGTCGAAGTCATCGGCAGAATCCGTGACTACCCGGACAGGAAAGAGAGACCCATTTCATCAGAATTGCAAGTTAACCCGGACAGTCACTCCCTTCGGGTGAGGACTGAAATCGGGTACCGGGATTTCAGTCTTGATGGGGTGTCATTGTCAGAAGAGGAGGATCTTGATCGGTTTTACAAGAAGTTTGTGGAGTCAAGGATAAACGGGGTGAAGTTGGGAGATAAGTGCACTATAATGATGTATGGGCCAACAGGGTCGGGTAAGAGTCATACCATGTTCGGGTCAGCAAAGCAGCAGGGGATTGTGTACAAGTCTTTGAGGGATATTTTGGGGAGGGGAGATGGAGAGAATGATGGGGAGACGGTTGGAATTGGGACATTTGTGCAAGTTTCTGTCTTGGAAATATACAATGAAGAGATATATGATTTGCTGTCTACTAATGGTGGTGGTGCTGGTGGTGGATTTTCTCTTGGTTGCTCTAAGGGAAGTGCTTCCAAGGTAAGAATTTGCTCTTTTGCTTGATTTGCTGATATATATGATTGTTCTGATAATTGTTTTTTTTGTTGGTTTGTACTGTGTGATTGATGTCAGTGAGTGAGTATTTTTCAAATTATTTGCAGAGAGTATTTTTCAAATTATTTGCAGACATTCTGTCAGTTATGGAGTATTTGCTTCCAATTTATGAAGCGTTTATAGATGTTTTGTTTTTATAATTGAGCTCTGGATTATATTAAATTATGGTCTCTTATTGTTACCACTCTTCATTTGCTGGAAGCTAAATAATACTTAACAACCTCATTTGCAAAATTTGCAAATATTATGGATAGATTTTCCTTCCATGTTTACCCCTTAGGGATGTTTAGTTGAGGGGTGATAACAAATAGTGTAATTATAATGGTGAACGTGAGGACAATGAGCCATTTTATACTATTAACGACAAAGAACTTTTTTTTTTGCTTCAAACTTTTATTGCAATTAACTAGCAATCCAAAACAAAAAATAAAGTCATTTGCTTCTATTTAGTATACGTGGAAACTTGGATTTCCTTCAGTAATTTAATTATTGCTTTTTAAATGTGCAGGTCAAGCTCGAAGTGATGGGAAAGAAAGCAAAAAATGCAACTTTTATATCCGGAACTGAAGCTGGAAAGATATCAAAGGAAATCCAGAAAGTGGAGAAGCGAAGGATTGTAAAAAGCACTCTCTGTAACGAGAGAAGCTCTCGAAGCCATTGCATGGTTGGAACTCTAAAATTTTCTTCAGTTGTGAATAGTTTTGTATTGCAGAATCTTGATTTATGTATATTGAACTCATCTTTTCATTTGGCAGATTATTCTGGATGTTCCAATGGTGGGAGGACGTCTTATGCTTGTTGACATGGCAGGTTCTGAAAATATTGAACAAGCTGGTCAGACTGGGTTTGAAGCAAAAATGCAGGCAAGGTTTCCTCAGAGTAGTCTTCATTTGATTTTTCTTGTTGAAGTTGTTTGTCCAATTTATAATGCAAATTATATCCAATTTAATACTGTAACTAATTAATGCTTTCCTCGAATGTGCAGACAGGAAAAATTAACCAGGGAAACATAGCTTTGAAAAGAGTGGTTGAGTCCATAGCCAATGGTGATTCTCATGTCCCATTTAGAGATAGCAAGTTAACCATGCTTCTTCAGGTACTCTTTTTTTATATGATTCTCAACTACGACACTGCATTAGTTTTCTGTTTTTTTTTTTAAAATTTTTTTTTACTATTATTTGTTTGTTTCAATTTTCAGGATTCGTTTGAGGATGACAAGTCGAAAATTCTGATGATACTCTGTGGAAGCCCGGATCCGAAGGAGATGCATAAAACTATTTCGACTTTGGAATATGGGGCTAAAGCAAAATGCATAATACGTGGCCCCCATATGCCAATAAAGGAGAAAGGTGCTGAAGATTCTTCATCAGCAAATATTTTGGGATCAAGAATTGAAGCTATGGACCAGTTTATTTACAAGCTACAAATGGAGAACATGCTCAGAGAGAAAGAGCGGAATGAAGTTCACAAAGAGCTCATGAAGAAAGAAGTAGAGATTTCTGCACTTAGGGCTAAACTTGCAGTTGGAGAGAAGGGTGAAGGAACAAATGAAGAGGAAATTAATTTGAAGGTAAATGAGCGGACTCAAATGCTTAAAGCCGAGTTAGACAAGAAAATACGGGAATGTCAGAAAATGGCTGATGAATTAGTTGAAATCGAAAGAAGGAAAATGGAGGAAAGGATATTGCAACAGCAACAAGAGCTTGAATTATTGAGGCAGCGGTTGGAGGAAATTGAGTCAGACTTATGCCATTCGAGGGACAAGAGCAAGTCATCGGCAGAAATGGAGGGAAGCGGCTTAGTGAAAAGATTGTTAGAGATTTACGGTAATGAAGATCCAGGGATGGAGAAATCCATGGATTTGGATAAATCACTCGATCTGGACACAGGAAAATGGGACAATAGTTGTATCGAAACTATTCTTGGCTATCCAAGGATAAGCAATTCCGGCAATCAACGTGATCAAGATTTGAGGGCTTCGAAAGGATTTCTGAGCACGGTATACGAGGAGGAAGAAGAGGGTAAGGGGAGACCGGTTGATGAAGAAGTGCAGAAAGAGGTGATTAAGGAAAAGACTGTTCTAACATCTTTGACTAATCGAGATATTGGGAAAGGTGAATTTGTTAGAGATAGAACAGAGGAGGATGATGGGGCAATAAGTAAGCCTCAAAAAGGGAAGGATTCGTCTTTGTCTAGACAAATGAGAATCCAAAATATATTCACACTTTGCGGAAATTACAGAGAGTTGTCCCAGCACAGAAGTACTCCATTTCCTACCAAAAAGGGGTGCGAAAAATGTGATTCTCCGTCTCCAGTAAGGACAATTGGGGAGGCTCTGGCAAAGACTCTGTTTTCTGTAGATTCAGTGGCATATAATAAAACTGGAAACAAGCAGAATTTGACCCAAAAGATGTCTGGAGAGAATGGGATGGACTTTAAGGAGAACTGCAGCCCATCAACCGAAAGCACTGGGAAGGCGAAGGAAAGTCATGGGAAGTTGATCACCAGTTTTGCTGATACGCAGGGGGAAGCTGATCGAAATTCAACTTGGTGCAGATGATCTCATTTCTTTGGTACTTGGGATATGTTATCCTTGAGTGCCATTCTTTTGTAGGTTCCCACAATTTTACATGCTCATCTCATCCATATATTACATAACTATTTGTTCACAATTTGTTTCTTGAAGAACAACTTTTTCGGGCATGAAATCTCATAAATGTGATTCACTGTTTTAAGCTTTAAGTCGTATACTATGTCCTATCCTCTGTCACTGGATTTCTTCAATTGAATTTTGTGGAGTCACTTTTATAATGTGTTGGTTAATCGATATTTTGGTTACTATTTTAGGGGTTGATTTACAAATTGGACTAAATTGAAAAAATGATTATACCATTAATAAATTGGTTAGATTCTACTTTGTGAATATGATAGGAGATCAATATATGACAGATTGACAGGTTTATTTCCTTTTTACATGGCTAGTTTCTATACGGAATCATTCCTGTAAATTGAATATAACTGCAGTCTGCAACATAAGTAGGGCTGTTAAACGAGCCGAGTGGAAGTGGAACTTGTCGAGCTTGAGCTCAACTCGTTTAGTTAAAAAAGTTTTTTTTTTCTATTCAATTTGAGTTCGAGTTTTTCATGAAAGATCTGAAAATATTTATTGTTATCCAGTCGTGCTCGAAATCGGCTCGTTGAACCAAACGAGTTTTTTCAACGAGTTCGAGCCTTAAACCAGCTCTTCCCTACATGAAAGTAGTCGACTGTGATAGGAGGCTGATCTTTGTTTTCGCTGAACTAGACGTCTGAGAATATGGACTCTTTATTTGAACGAGCAAACAGTTGTAAAATACTGACGACTAGGAGTAGAAATGCACCCATTAGAGATATAACAGACCATGGATTACTAAAATAGTTATGCCTCATTCCACTTCAGCCATAATAACGTCCACTCAGTACTGTCTGCCACATTCCTTCAAATCGCTGAAAAGTCCAGCAAAATAAAAGTCAACATCTTCGGCCACGATATCCATGTAAAGGTTCTTCACCAGGTCAGCCACCTGTTCAGTATCCCGAGAAAATCACAAATTATTCCGCACTCGACCAGCAGGTCCACGTCCTTGGGAGTCTTTATTAGGCTGTCCATGAAGATTATATATAACTCGTTATGTTCTTATGATAATACCCACATTGTTCAAATGCTATTAGATTCCGGAAAAATGTCTGACGAATTGTTGACTGTCAACTGAGGCGCTCACGGAAAAAGATAACTCTAAATATTCTTCGGCCACAGCCTCCTGTAGCTCAGCTGCACTGCGGGTGTTTTCAAGCTTCCTGCGTGATGGTTCCGCTCTTGGGCGAGACGGCTGGTGAAGATACACCAAGAAGTCAAGAACCGAACTAGATATACCAAGAACCGAACTAGATGCCTTGCCTTGTAACAAGTATCTGTCAATTGAAGCCTCCTTGTATGTACCACGTCATTATAATACCTAATAAGAGAAATAAAAAAAAATTAAAATTAATAATTTTAAAAAAATCAGAAAAAATAATAATAAATTTAAAAACAACATAAAATGCTACTGTATGTTCAATAAATGTATCTTGCATGATCATAATTTGTAACCAAAAGACGTCGTTTTGTTATAAATATTTAATAAAATATCGTTATTTTATTAAAAATGATGATTTTACAGGATACATGCCTCCATTTTTCTCGAAATATAATACCTAATTGCAAGATCAAGAAACGAAAGTTGTCGAACCATCCACAAATTTAAATAGCTCTCTCAATGAAATATATAGGCAGCTGGTTCTCAAGTGTTGGAAAATGAGTTGGGTAGATTCAATCCGGTGGTCCTTATAGAGTGGTCCATCCAGTTTGTTTACCTATGTTAATTGACTTTTTGTTCTTTTTTTTTATTATTGTGAAAGTTTCACTACATTATATAACACATAATGGTGGGTGTTACATTACTTTATGTGATGGAGACCGACCCAAATTAGGGTTAGGGTCAACCAGAGTTAGGGTTAACCATTCTAATCCTAATTAGGGTTTCAGAACACAATACACGTGGATTAAGTGACAAGACTGTTCGATTAGAAACACTGACATCATCAGCCCCTTTACAACATCCTCAGAGGATTTAACGAGGCGACCGGTCATTGCTATTCGCCCAACCGTCCAAACCATTCGTGCAAATTGGACTCTCGGGCCGTCAACCACATATTTTGAATGGAGGGTCTACTACCTCCCACCCATTGTTTCAAAATTGGGCCCGATTACATAGAAGTTTTGTGGCCAAATAGACATACATTGGGCCCAACAAGTACTTAATTGGCCCAATAAGCCCAGCAAAACATGTCCACTCAGGCGAGACCCACAACTACTGTACTCTCGGCTCTCGTGTCCGAACAGAACTTCTATAAATACCTTCTCATTACTACGGTAAAGGGGATCACAGCTCAGAACTTTTCATTATTGTTGATGTCTCATTATTGACCAAATCATTGACTTAAACTTTTGAGAGAAAAATGGAGTCAAAACATCCCGTGTTGCATGTATTTCAGGTTGACCAGGACCTTCCAAAGGACAACTTGCTTGGAGGACGTGCAGATTAAGGTAAACAACGGTCAAAATCAAGCATGCATTAACAGTATGTTGCACATAATAATAGTCTAATGAGACTTATATCATATTATGGTACACATAATGATAATTTTATTATATACATATACATGTATATAGAGAAAGGAAATATAATGGTTCTTGACATTCTAAGAGACATACTCATATGAGAAAATGAATAGTTCTCTTGTAGAGATTGAGACACTTATCTTGTGCTATGCCATGGAGAATACAATTAACGCTAATAGAATAATGAAAATAGCAGCTATGCTTATCACTAACGTAATCGTAATATAATTCAACCGTTGAGATGCGTCGGAAGCGTGATGGACAGCTGGTGGTATACGTTATCTAGCTTGTATCCCATCAATATTATTCTGATTATTTTTTTAATTCCACATGTATGCACATATACACGTTTACTTAACATCACATTCATTCCTCATCCGTCAATTTTCGAAACTATATGGTCCTCGTATCACATTCTGAGAATTTGGTTCTTAGTTCTACTATATATTTAATCAGTTCCTCTAGGCTGACCTGGAATCTGGACTTGAATTTGTCGAGGCCCATGGTGAAGTCTGATCAAGGCCGTCTTACATATAAGTTGCTGCTTTTAGATTTGCGATGCTTCTGAAACACATCACACGCAATTTAAATTGAATACTTCTCTTAGATGGAAAATGATTTATTTTCCGAAGCTAATTTATTCGATCAACATATCACAACAAATGTGAACCTTTTACATTTACCCACATGAAATATAATTTTTTTACTAAAGATTCTATTTATAGAATTGTTCTATCGCCAATAGACATGTATGTAAGAATAACTTAATCTAAGTGACTGGGTAAGAGGATATAACACAACTTTTCTTGTATATTATATATGTTGTGACTAGTAGAAGTAACCTAAAAGTTAATTAAAATACGCAATGCCATGAATTAACACAGAGCAGAGAGGCCACCTTCATGTTTTTTGGCTGCTTATTCTGATGCTTCTTTGTTGGGTTTGTACGAATGAGTTTGCTTTGTGTTGTTGCCACCATTAAAAAAAAAAATGAAAGAAAAAAAGGAAGCAGATTGTTGCTCATTCCGATACAACTAATATACTTCATTGTTGCCTTTTCAGCATGGCAAAACCCAGAAATAAAATTATAAAAAAAATAAAAATATGAACATGCCTAGTGGAAGTTCATTTATTTCAAAATAATTTAAAATTTATTATTAGCGTAAAAAAGTTATAAGCAGTCTAAAAAAAAAAAAAAAAAAAACTTATCAATAAACTGTGACACTGTCTCGTATAACCTGCAACATTTATTTATTTAAAAAGGAATATCAACATAATTGTCTAAATTAAACTTACTACTATTTTTTTTCAAAAGTCTCCTCAAACAAAATAGGTCTGCAGTTATTATACCTCATATCTACTACATTTTCCTCCACATATATTGAAACTATTGTGTTCCATATCTACTACTTTTTCCTCCGCATTAGGAAATTACCATCATAGTTGTTAATATAATAAAAGTCCATGAACTTGTTTATCAGTCCATTAGAATTTAGAATTAAGATTTTTTTTATGCTATATATACCTCTCTTGTAATTCATTATATTACACATTTATTAAACAAATTTTGCTTCCGTTATATCATTCTACATGGTATCAAGAGTTTTAGTTTTTTTATTATAAAAATATTTTGCTTTAGTTGTCGCCGCCGTCAACGGAAACCCTAATTTTGTTATCCTATTTTTGTGTCTCATCTTATTCCTTCAGTGTTGCTAAACAACACCAATAGTACTCTCGGTGACTTCTTATCTTGCTTGTCGAACATCCATTAATAAGAATATAATAGAGTAGTACTCTTGTCCAAGCAGTTTGGTTGTTAGGTAGCGAAATTCTCCCGCCACCTTCATAAAAGAACCACGATCTATTGCCGCCATTACACTTCCCTCGCTGATGGTCTTCTAAGATCGTCTAGCTTGTAGCTACATCACCTGTCACGCCAGCATACTGCCACATCATCAGCCACTTCATCATATTGCCAAGTCATCTTCCACGTCAACACTTTGACATGTCACATGTTGACGTCATCATATTGGTTTTGTACTTTGACCAACCGGTTTAAGGTCTTTTTGACCAGTTTTTTGAGATCCGAGACCGGTTCTTGACTAAAATTGGTGAGATTTTTTTATTTTTGGCATTATTTTTGACTAATTTTGAGTCTAAATAGTACTTCTTTTGTAATATTCTGTAGTAAGTTGCTATATTTTGCTGTGTTTTCGCTAAAAATGGATAAAGGCGATAATACATCTTCCATTCAGACCATTTTAAATGGTTCTAACTATGTTTTGTGGTCCCAAGCCATGAAAAATTTTCTGAAAGGGAAGAAAATTTGGCGATATATTACTGGAGATCACAAAATCTCGGAAAAGGAGACCGATGAGACCGATTCTAAATTTCAGGATCATCTTAGAGATTGGGATAACAAAAATCATCAAGCAATTACTTGGTTCACCAATTCATCCATTCCAGAGATAAATATGCAGTTTGGACGATACGACATTGCAAAGGCCGTATGAGATCTCTTAGCGGATCTGTACACCATTGTCGATTTCTCTCATCAATAACAGATAATGAGCTCAATATTTTGATTCTGCTTGTTGCAACCATATGACAAATGATTCTACATTGTTATCCCATATTACCCATGATATTCCCCCTACTAACATTCATATAGCCGATGGTTCTCTCATGAATGTCTACAAGAGTGGAAATGTTTCTTCTCAGACTTTATTTATTCCTGATACATACTTCATACCAAAACTCACTTTAAATCTTATTTCTGTTGGCCAATTATGTGAACTTGGATTTGATATTTTTTTTCTTCCTCTGGTTGTTGTGTGCAGGATCCTCAGACGGGACAGGTTCTTGGGACAGGCCGTAGGAGTGGAAGCCTGTGTAAGCTCACAAATCTCCACATTCTTCAAAAATCTCCGCAATTCATTGCTAGTTCTACTTCCTCTAGTTCAGATTTTAGTTTTTGGCATTCTCGACTTGGTCATGTTTCTTACATTCGGTTACATTCTTTAATTTCTGGTGGTTTATTAGGTTCTGTCAAGAATGACAATTTCGATTGCTTATCTTGTAAACTTGCCAAACACACTGCTTTACATTTGTCTATTAGCGAATCAAAATTTATTTCTCCTTTTGATTTAGTTCATTCCGACATATGGGGACCTTCTCCTGATGTTAGTATGGGAGAGTCAAGATATTATGTGATATTTTTTGATGATTTCTCTTGTTTTATATGGATATACCTTATGAAAAAATGTTATGAATTGGCTAATATTTACAAAAATTTTGTTATTATGATAAAAACTCAATTTTCTTGTTATATTAAAGTTTTTCGCACTGATAATGCCATGGAATATAAAGAAACTAAATTATTTCAATTCTTTGCATCTAATGGCACCATTATCCATTGCTCTTGTCCCAGTACATTTGAACAAAATGATCGTGCTGAACGCAAACACAGACATATCTTAGAAACTGTATCTGCCCTCCTTCTTGCTGGGTCCCTTCCTGAATGTTTCTGGGACAAAGTAGCTTTCACAGCCGTACATACCTTCAATAGGGTCCCTTATCTTCTTCTTGACAAACAATCCCCATATGAACGATTGTATGGTTCTCCTCCTTCATATCAAGATTTAAAATTTTTTGGATGTGCTTGTTTTGTTCTTCTTCAGCCACATGAACAAACAGAATTAGAACCTCCTTCTCATTTATGTTGCTTTCTTAGGTATGGTATTGAACATAAGAGATACAGATGTTGCGATCTTATTTCTAAAAGATTTCGTATCTCTCGATATGTCACCTTCTGGGAACATAAAATGTTCTCTTCTATATCCAAATTTGAAATCGACACTTCCACCTTCATACCTCATTTCACCGATCTATTCCAAGAAATATCATCTGACTTTGATTCTGCAAGTTCTAGTTCTCATAATTCCGCGACAAGTGAGATCACACCACCTTTGGCATCTATGCCTGCACATGAATCCCATGACACTATCTCCGATGATGACTCTGCATAACCACCAACCATTGAGCCCATTCGTCGTTCAACTTGGGTAAGACAACCTCCTCCTCATCATAATAACTATCATGTTTTGTGTGTCATCTAACCTTTATATGAACCTCAAACATACCAAGAAACTAGTACTAATCCTTTATGACAGCAAGTAATGATTGGAGAATTACATGCATTAGATAAAACACGTACTTGGGACATGGTTGATTTACCTGCATGGAAGATACCTATTGGTTGTTGATGGGTCTATAAAATCAAGATTAGATCAGATGGTACAGTGGAAAGATATAAAGCATGTCTTGTGGCCAGAGGTTTCACTCAGGAATATGGTTTGATTATGAGGAGACATTTGTTCCTGTTGCTCGACTTACATTTGTTCATAGTTTAATTGCTGATGCCGCAGCTCGTAGTTGGGATCTATGACAAGTAGATGTTAAAAATTCTTTTCTTAATGGTGATTTATAGGAGGAAGTCTACATAAAGCCTTTGCCAAGATACTCTCAATCCCCGTATCAGGTGTGTCGGTTCAACAAATCCATTTATGGACTTAAACAAGCTCCACAAGCTTGGCTTGCAAAGTTCAGTTGCTATCTTAAGTTAGTGAGATTTCTCCTCTAGTCCTTATGACCATTCTCTTTTCATTTGTTATACAAATAAAGGGATTGTTCTCTTGCTACTATATGTTGATGACATGATTATTACTGGAAGTGACATTGCTGGGATACTAGATATCAAGGTATTTCTCAATAAACATTTTGAGATGAAAGATCTAGGTCCGTTAAGCTATTTTTTGGGTTTTGAAGTGTCATCTGACTCATCTGGTTATAATCTTTCACAAAAAAAATATGTTTCTAATTTTCTTTTTCGTTCAGGTATTACTAATAACAACATTGTTTCTACTTCTTTAGAAACCAATGTCAAACATACTCTGAGAGATGGTACTCCACTCAGCGAAACTACTTTGTATCGTTAGTTAGTGGGAAACTTGATTTATCTCACTGTTACTCGACTGAATATTGCTTATTTTGTTCACTTGGTTAGTCAATACATGTCTGCTCCCAGGACTACACATTATGCTGCTGTTTGTCGACTCAACTATTTTGAATTTGAGGGGGATGTTAATATAATAAAAGTCCATGAGCCTGTTTATTAGTCTATTAGGGTATAAGATTAGGATTCTTTTTATACTATATATACATCTCTTGTAATTCATTATATTACACATTCAATAAACATATTTTGCTTCTATTATATCATTCTACAATAGTCAACACATTTACTGGGAAGTAAGATCGACTCGTGCTGATCGATCAGTTACACTACTCCTAGAATTGAACACACGGTTTGCACAATAGTGAGGGCGAGCAACATAAATGCAGCTACAAGAGAGATGACAGACCATGGATTGCTGAAATATTCACGTCTCAACATTGCCTTCCACTTGAAGCAGGACGATTTCCACTTGTGCCATGTATCTCTGCTGTATTCATTCAGATCGTCACTAATCTTGGCAACATAATCGCCGTTGTTCTCCTCTACTACTTCCTTGTAGAGGTTGTTAAACAGGTTAGCTACTAGTTGACTTTCACCGAGCAAATTGTCAATGATTTTATTATCAACTAGCAGATCCACATCCTTGGGCGTGTTTATAAGGCTATCCATGAAGATTATATAGCTGGTTATGTTCTTATGGTAATGCCCACACTGTTCAAAAGCTACTAGATTCCGGAAAAATGTTTCAGTCCAATCATTTACTGTCAACCGTGGAATTGTAAGAGTTCCTTCTTTAAAGTATACCTTGAATAAACATTCGCCAAACCGGACCCCTGCTTCATATGGCTCACTGGCACTCCGAGTATATTCAAACTTCCCAGGGCGTAATGCATCGTGTCTTGGATTAGACGGCTGGTGAAGATATAACAAGAACTCTACTAGATGCCTCCCGCGATCACAATCTGTTGTCAATTGTAGTCTTTCTGTGTTCCCGACTTCCTTCAAATATGCATGAATAATATTAAGAAATGACGCGTTGGGTACTTTTAAAGAGACGCTATATCTTCCGAGTCCGAGGCTCATCCACAAATATAATAACACTCTCTAATTTCATTCAAATTAGAATTTTATTTATTTATTGTGTTTGTCGAAATACACTCAGATATATTATTTTTGCAACTTTTATACACCATGTTTTTCACAGGCCAATATCGACTCGTGCTGATCGATCAGTCACACTACTCCCAGAATTGAATACACGGTTTGCAAAATAGTGAGGACGAGCAGTACAAATGCAGCTACAAGAGAGATGACAGACCATGGATTGCCAAAATAGTCACGTCTCAACATTACCTTCCACTCGAACCAGTGTGACTCCCAGGATGACTTCCACCTGAACCAGGATGACTTCCATTCATGCAAGGTATCTTTGCTGTAATTGTTCAGCCTGTCACAAATCATGGCAAAATAAAAGTCGCTTTGCTCTGAAACTACTTCCTTGTAAAGGTTGTTAAACAGGTCAGCTACTAGTTGACTTTCACCGAGCAAATTGTCTATGATTTTATTTTTAACTAGCAGATCCACATCCTCAGGTGTGTATATAAGGCTATCCATGAAGATTATATAGCTGGTTATTTTCCTTTGCTCATGCTCACACTGTTCAAAGGCTACTAGATTCCTGAAAAATGTTTCTGTTGAATCATTTACAGTCAAATGTGGAATTGTAAGAATACCCTCTTCAAAGAAAACCTCGAATAAACATCCGCCAACCCCAGTCTTGAACCGGACCCCAGCTTCCTGTAGCTCACTGGCACTCCGAGTATATTCAATCTTCCCACGGCTTAATGCTTCCTGTCTTGGACGAGAAGGCTGGTGAAGATATAATAAGAACTCAACTAGATGCCTCCCGCGATCACAATCCCTTGACAGTTGTAATCTTTTTGTATTACCGACTTCCTTAAAATATTCATGCATAATATGAAGAAATGACATTTTGCGAACCGAAGAACTATCCAAAAAGTTGAATAGTCCCATTGTGAAACTGATAGGAAGCTGATTTTCAAGTAATAGCATGTCGTGCAGTACATCACTCGCCATCCATCGGTTTTCGAATAAAATATCATTCCGGTCTCTCATTTTGGAAAACTGGTTCTTCAGTAAGAGTTCAACAATAAATACGCCATCCAACAAAATCATTTCAGAGAACTTTTTTGAGTTAAACTCGATGGTATCTTCATAGCAACCACGCACAGAAATTTCCATATCAGCTGCAAATTCAACCAAATTATCGATGCTGAGATTGGACCTGTTCTTAAAACTCTGCAGGCATTTTAATTTGTATGATTCCATGGCTCGTAATTGACTCTTTCCGTGGTGAATAGGCCCAATTGAAACTAATCGAGGTGTATAGGCTTCTTCCTTTACTTTCCTATTTTTCTCGGAAACTTTATAGATGCAAACTGTAAATGGATCAGAAGGCAACGTGTTTAGTTTCTTCGTGATGGATGACGATAACAATTCAATCAACTTAGCCTTTGGTAAATCCTCCACATTGATGCGAACGTCCTGTTGGATTTTATTTTCTTGTGTTGGTATCTCTGCACTTGCCATCTTGATGTTCTTCTCCAGCTGGCAATTGTATATAAAAAAAATTTTAAAAAAAATAAAAGCAATCATCTCCTATTGACAACATACTCCAAATCCAAACGAAAAACTCTAGAAATTAACTGAAGATATGAGTTATTTATTTTAAATCTGTTTAATATGTAGTGAGTTTTGGGTGGTACATACCAAATTTGAAAAACTACACACATGTGGAAGCTTTGGAATTATAGAGTTGAAATTATTACTAGTTTATGTATACCTGGAAAAGTATAAAGCTAATTTTTTTTTTTGTAGATTTTAAATTATAGAGGACAGAAATTTTAAAAAGGAAAACAAAAGACTATTAGTTTCTGTAGATTTTAACAGAGAATCTCAGGGAAGATACTTTTTTTTAGATAGAAGCAGGAGGTGGCTAAGGTAGAGATCTTCATAAAGAACTATATGCATATACTATAAATCATCTTCTATTGACAATCCAAATGCGCTTATTGGAAAACTCTGGAGACTGAAAATATGCACATACTGTGGAAGCTTTGGAATTATAGAGTTGAAATTATTACTAGTTTATAGATACCTTAAAAGATATAAAGCTAAATTTGTTTTGTAATAGTACTAAGATTGGTGACAGAAATTAAAAAAAAAAAAAAGAAAGAATAATAATAAGACTATTAGAACCAGGAGGTGGCTGAGTAGAGGCCTTCATAATTTTTTCTTGTAGCCAGCACCATGATTCATATATCTTATCTCGATTAAATGTCTCAAGTCATCGAGGTCCTAGGCTGATGGCTAAGACTTTGACCCAAGTATCTCTAGGTCTTATCATCGTTTCTAAACTATTGTGAAGCATTCTTTATCGCTTATTGTTGAAATTATTTACGCAATTGAATTGTATTTGTAATGTATCTCTCCATAGTGGAGTTTTCCAAAGAAAAAAAAAAGTATATGAGGTTCAAATTTAGACATACACTTGATATCTCAAACTATCCTTCAAATAATAAATTGTTATTGAGCTTGTATTCTTCATTCACAAAAGCAGCAGTACTAATTAATGCACAATATAAGAGGTTCAAGGCTTATACTTGGCCTTTAATACATAGACTTTTAGAAGCATTACAGTTTGGGATCAAGTTGTCTGTAACATATTCAATTGCGCTATTTTTGTCAAATTAATAGAGGTGGGCTGAAAATAAATCCAAATTGAGGAGTAAAATGAGATTGAAGACGGAAAAAGTTAAAATGGATAAAAAGAGATGTGTGTAAAAGGTCTAACATACATGTACATATTCCAGTTACAATTAAATCAAGGGGCTATTTAATGATCCATCCCAATATCAAACTCTGTACCATAACAGTATCAAATTACCAATATAACATACTCCCTATAGAGATTGTTTTCAAAATACTAAAGTCAAAACTTTAAATTCTAAGTTTCAATTTAGTATGAATTCATCAAATTTTAGTCTGCACAAATTTGAACATTATAAATTACTTACTCATTTAAACATACTATTTGTTGTTTTCAGTAGTATAATGGATCACATTAATATCAAATTTTAGGATTACTCGAATTGACCCTTTAAATTCAAAACCAATTTTTTTTTTTTTGGAAAGTGGGAGTACTAATTGACACCACCTCCTTCCAAAATTTAAAATAATTATATTTTTGTGTATATTCCAAAATTAAAAATAGGTTTTTATTTTAGTACCAAAAAATACCAGCATAATCTTAAAAAAACTTAAAATTTTACACCATCTTTTAAAAAAAAATTCATTTTAATATGAAAATTTATAATCCAACTGCTTATTTTATAATCTGACCGCTTATTTTCAAAAAAGGTCATTTTTATAAAAAAAACAAATAAAAGGATTCATGAGAAAGTATTCCCAGATTCACATTTTAACATTACAGTAGGCCTACAGATCATGGATTCATCAGTAACAATGGAAGGTTACAAGAAACATTCAAGGAAATATGAAAGGAAAGACAGAAATAACCTGGGTCTGTGCTTTCCCGGGTGTAGTAGGAAGAGATGGTGAGACTGAAGCTGAGGAGAAATTTGGTTTCTCAAAGGACAGAGCTAAGAGCCATCAATGTGGTGGATTTAAAATTTAAAGCTGGCTTCCTCTGTATTAAAGTT